>JAJOOS010080979.1:0-35345 GCA_029582725.1 Solanum chiquidenum | reverse complement strand
AGAGAGAACATGCTTTCAATTACACTACAATAATACTTGTACAAAATCCCTTATAACCATAAGAATACCTTTGCATATTTACTTTCACATAGTATAATAACACTTTATAACTTGATAACACTTTAATTCAATAGATAAAGCCTTCAAAGCCATGTTCATAATACAATCCATAATTAAACACCTCCACCATAAGTGGATCAAACCAAGCAAGAACAATTATATCCATAATATGAGATTAAACCAACTTACCATCCTCCAAAGTCATCCTCAACATTGATCAATAGATATATAAAATCATAAATATCAACAATACAATCTATTCTAAGCATAAATTCATCAATACCCAATCACTATCAACAAACCCATTTCGTAAGTCAAATATAGAAATTTGTGAAATCAAGGGTTCATGAGATTTTTCACCTTAAAACATCAACTAAACATCAATAATACCATATCTTATCATTTGAAATCGTTTCATGCAAGAACCCTTGAGTTTGAGTGAGAAAAAGGCTTTTTCATAAACTTTGAAAACTTGAAACTATTTTGGAATTGGCTCTAGGGTGATAGCTTTCCCTAGATAAAGAATTCCCATACCTTTACTAAGATTCCCCAAGAAATTTGATGAAGAAAACGTCTTGAATCCACAACCCTGGCTCCCACTTCTTCTTCTTCTTCTTTGGAAACTCCTAGAGAGAAAATATAGAGAGAGGAAGAACTCTTGCTTGTTTTGGGAAAATAATGAGTTAAAGGAATATTTTAAGACCTAAAACCATTTATATATATATAATATAAACCATTTAAAATCAACCCCACATAATAACACATAAAAACAAAATTACTTAAAAACCCTTCACTTGGGTAGCCCCGCAGGAACCACACAAAAGACCCTCAACACTCAAGACGATCACAAACGAACACACGTTAGACTCTAGTTACTCTATTTTTTTTTAGGGTCGTTACAACAACCCAAACCAATGCCGGATAGGTCATAATAGACCATGAAGCCCTCACCCTAAACTGGAAGTGTCAATATATGAGCGGTAGTTAGTAACTCCTTGAGCTTATAAAAGCTCAACTCACACTCCTTAGACCACTCAAAAGGAAAATATAGGTGAATCAACCAGGTCAGAGGGTCTTCTATGGTGGAGAATCCCTCCACAAACTGTCTATGTTAGCCTACAAATTTGACGAAGCTCTAAACCTAAGTAACTAAAGTGGGCCTAAACCAATCATGAATAGCCTCAATTTTACCTGATCTACCATGATGGCATCCTTGGACACCACGTGCCCCAAGAATGCTATAGAGTCAATCCAAAACTCACACTTTGAGAACTTTGCATAAAGCCGATGATCTCTCAATGTCTGGAACACAACCCTCAGGTGCTGCTCATGATCACTCATGCTCTGTGAGTACACCATAATGTAATCTATGAACTCAATGAAGAACAAATCAATATATAGTCTAAACACCTGCGTCATAATGTCTATGAAGGCGGTAGGGACATTAGTCAACCCAAAATATATCACCAGGAACTCATAGTAGCCATATCAAGTCCTGAATGCACTATTAGGGATATCCGCTGCCATAATCCTCAACTGATGGTAATCGGACCTCAGATCAATCTTCGAAAACACTACAACACCTTGAAGCTGGTCAAACAAATCATCAATCCTAGGTATGGGGCAACAATTCTTCACTGTCACCTTATTCAACTACCTATAATCAATACACATGCGCATCATACAATCCTTCTTCTTCACAAAAACAAAAGGGAGCGCCCCAAGGCGATACACTTGGCCTGATAAATCCCTTACCTAAGAGATCCAGAAGTTGAACACTGAGATCCTTGAGCTCTGCAGGAGCCATCCAATAGAGTGGAATAGAAATAGGCCGAGTACGTGGCTTAAGTTTAATAGAGAAATTAATATCATGCTCTAGGGGTAGGACATGTAGGTTAGTTGGAAACACATCTACAAAATCACAAACGATTGGAGCTGATTTAAATGGAGGGACCTCCCTACTTACATTACACATATAAGCCAAGAAATACAAACACCTGTTAGTCACTAGCCTCATAACCTGAATAAAAGAGATAATTCAAACCGTTGTGCTACTAATGGATCCCTATCACACCACGAGGGATACATGTCATAACAAAGTAGCAATCTTAGAGAAGAAATCTGAGACCACACGGTAGGGAGATATCTAATCCATGCCCAGAATAGTATCAAAATCAAACATATTTAATAATATAAGGTCAGCCCGGGTGTCACGTCCCTATATAGTAACTAAGCAAGAAGGAAACACCTGATCCACTACTAAAGACTCACCCACAAGGGTTGACACACGCAATGGTGTTGTCATTGGCTTAGAATTCACACCCACATGAGAAGTATAATTCAAAGATATATAAGAATAGGTAGAGCCTGGAACAAATAAGGTCGAGGTGAGCTGATTGCATAAAAGAATCGTACTTTTGATCACATTGTTAGAGTCCTCAACATCCTCCCTCGCTAGAGCTGCATAGAAATGGCCTTGTTTGGCTTCTTCCTAGCCATCAGTACTTCCACTTGACTTGTCTCCGTAGGGACCACCTTAAGTACCCTGCTTTCCACCACGACGGTCCTGACCCTAACCTCAACCTCTAACTAGAGATGCTACTGATGGAGCTTGTTGTAGAGCTGGATCAATCCTCCTACGTAGAGGGCATTTTATATCCTAATGATCTAACTCACTACAGTCAAAACTGGTCTGAATAAAGGTATGCCACTCTGGCTGGGCGGCCTAGATTGATTGTCACTTTTTCTAGCTGGGCTAGGAGTTGACTTGTTTCTTGGTCCATGGTTACTTGGGCTGGGAGCCTGGCTTATGTTCTTGGGTTTGGATTTGGGTTACCTTTTATTTTGGTAGTCTTAGCTATTCTATGTACATGTCAGGCTTATAGGATCCATCTGGTTATTATTTAAACTTGCGCACGAGTGTATCTTTTGGGCTTTTGAGGGTCTAGTTAGGTTTAATTTATTTGTACTTAGATTTACTTTTGGTATGCTCGTGTGATTTATTTTCATATCTGCTTTGACCTCTGTTGTATCTAGATTATATCTTTTATGAATGTCTTTACCTTTCTTTCTCAATCGACCTATGATACCTATTGAGTACCTTTGTTTTGGTACTTATGTGAAACTCTGCATCTTTTCGTGATGCAAGTCTAAGTACCAACTACAAACAATGATCATTTGTGCCATATTTTGTATCTTGTGGATATCAAAGATGAGGGTGAGAACTTTGCGTCCTAGATCAGCCTGTCTCCTTCTGTATATATGTTAGCTAGTCTTTTGTCTTGAGACAACTTTTTGTGGTCCTTTTTTGGGACTTGTATTTTTTCATATAAGAAAACTATTTACTCATGACTTCTAGGTTCTGGGAGGGTTTCTATTGTATATAGTTTTAGTTTGTTCCTATTTTTATCTTTCCTTGTTGTTAGTGTCATCTTCTATTTAATTCTACTCTTGTACCCATTACTTGTTCTGGGTTACCGATAGTCAGTGCCATCATAACTCGAGGAATCGGGTTGTGACAGATTAGTTATTGATGTGTCATATAGATATTGATTGGATCATCATTATTGGCTGCTTTTATACCTCTTTATTTGTGTTTATCTAAACATTTACTTGTCGAATTATTAATATATTATTTGTACTATTAAAGCTTGTTTCTGGTTATTTTAAAATGGTTAGTAATTATGTTAATCTTAGTATTAATATTAAGAAGGACTGTTAAAAGGTTTTAATTAATTTTAACTTGAGAATTTTATATGGTTTCAATATGTTGTTCTAATTAATTAATTTTGTTCATTTTCCTTCTGTTTTGAGTCAAATTTAGATTATATTTATAGTATTCAACATTTATTTTTTTGGTGATGTATTTGGTTATTAAGATATTGATTGAGGCTAAGACGGTAAAATTAAGTTTCACCGCATCAAGTGGGTAAGACATCGAGTTAAAGTCGCGGCGCATCATGATAATAATATGTTGGGTTCAAGTCCCATTGATTTATGGGTTAAGGCTTCTTTATATGGATAAGACGTTGGGCTTAAGTCCTAACACATCATAGTGATGATAGGATGATGATTAAGGCAAAATAATATACTTTTGACTAATGCCCAACTGATTTACCCCATTCTCTTATGTAAATATGGTAGCAGGGCATAATATGTTTGAAAAAAGACAAGTGGTTGAATGTATGAATATGAATATTGTACAATCTTAATGGTCATCATTATGGTAATTAAAAGGAAGAACATTATGGGTTGTTAAAATGTGAAGGTAATTTTTTGCCATCAAAGTGGTATGAAAGGTCATTAGACACTTTGTTGTTGGTGCAACCCAATTTGAAAAGTTTTGTAAATCCTCCATCAAAATAAAGGAATACAAAGTGGCAGTACATTTGACATTTTAAAGTGATGTTGAGGTGAATTAATAAATTTGATGATATCAAATCATGATAATGAGTTTCTAATAAAAGCTTATGGAGCATGAACAAATGGTTATGATCTATTTATTAAAAAAGAGAATGTGACTTGTGTTTGTATGGATAATGTTATGTTCATGTATGATTGTATAAATATCACATCTCACCTCTACGGGAGGTTTGAGATATTTTTTAAAAATATTTTGATATAAATGACCATTTGCTCATATAATTTGAGTACATCACAAATATTGTGGTATATTTTATTATAAACTATTGAAGGACAAAAGAAAAAAATAATTCTTTCCTATAAAGGTTGTGGCGATGAAAAAAATAAATTTTATTGTGGCAACATAAATTTGTCATTGGTTGTCAAGAAACAAGTCTTGTCTGTAATAATTTTAACCATGACAATAAGAATAATTTTCTCCTTGAAGGAGATGGTCACCATACGAATGGAGTAGTGACATTTGTGGTAGTACACAAAATTAATTGAGAGCTCCGAAAGGGATAATTTGTTATTATTCAAAAAAATGAAATTGTTCATAATTTTGGGGTTGCAGTAAGTCTCAAAAGAAACTTTTCATGTTTTGGAGGAATTGAATAGAAAAAAATTATATTGAGACTATAAATAATGGGAAGATTTAATATTTTCAGATTAGTACAATCAAAGTGGTTTATAAATATTTACGTAAAAGATTATCCATTTTGTTTCAAATATGGACATGATGATAAAATCACATGAAAAAGTAAATTAGAAATTTACTAGAATAAATATTAGTTGGCATAACAAGTAAAAGAAATTGAGAATACACATGACTATATGTAGAAGAAATAAAAAAATCTTCAAGAATTCTCGTGTTGCTTGTTCTCATGATAAAATGATCATTGTACCAACTAAGGTTGAGATTGTATCCCCTGAAATTATTTGGAACATATAAAAGGTGAATATGGATTCGTTCACCTACCATGTGGATCACTTACTATTATGATTTATGTCACGACCCAACCCACCGGGCCGTACGGGCACCTATATACTACCACCTAAGTAGGAGAACCCTCATATCCCAACAACTTAAAACATTGCGGAAAATTAAATAAATGGAAATAACATACTAACAAAATTCTTTACTAAAAACCTTTCAAACAATTTCGAGTTAAGACTTGTAAAATAAAAAACACTCCCAAGGATCTAGTCTAAATAGGTACAAGAGCTACTAAGAGTACATGGAAAAGAAGAATAAAAGAGACAGCTCCCACCACGGGGAAGGAAAAATAGAAGCTGCTTGAGAATTTCTTCGTCTTCACCTAATGAAACATCATCAACCTGCATCCAGACTATGTCAAAAGACATAGCAAGAGTACTATCAGTACAAACACACGTACTGGTAGGCATCATCGGTCAACCCAACACCCACCGCATAATATAAGGAAACAACTAGTATAATTATGCAATAGACCACTCGCTTCTCCACCCTTTTTCACTCTCTTGAATGCCTCCAATTTACACTAACACCTCCTCAATCAAGCCACTCACTAGTTTATTGATCATAGCCTAGTCATTGTAACCCATAGAAGAGGCCACAATATAACTACTCGCATCGTGACTAATCACGCACGTCACACCCTCACTATCCATCTTTATATTACCCGACCATAGTCACATGGTACATTGCATCACACCTTCTTACCACTAAACCCAATCTCTTTCCCCAAGGTGGAATCCACCTAAGCATATTTCATCACATACGCTACCTCTACTTCTCGCCATTACAACACATGAACAACCCTTTCTATTCATTACTCACCCCTTTAACACCTTGTACTTCTACTATACCCAACAAGTTCGCTCAACACAAGAAACAACAATTATAAGCCGACATAACATATATCCACCAAGTGAAACATATATAAGTCAATACAAAAATATCATCACATACATACATAGAACATACACGATAGTATCAACATTTACGAACAACTTCACCTTTCTCAGGATACACAATTAAGTCACGTCATTGGTCCTCTCATTGTACCCAAACCCAAACAGTTAGCATACCGGAACGCGGTACCCGATCTAATAATTATGCCAGAACATCGCAACCGATCCCATAGTTATGTCGGAACGTGACAACCGATCCAAGTTAGTTATGCCGGAATGTGGCAACCGATCCATTTAACACACCATAATCACAAACAAAAGTATATCTTTAAGATCCTACATGTAAGTCCTAATTTCATGGCAATCATCATCCATCTATCTCAGTTACAACGAGTGTGATCAACATTGCAACATTCATACATATACAAGTATCATAATGAAGCAAGAACAAGCATACATTACACAATCATAGAATCACAACCATCACCTACAATGGATTATTCATCAACATGCCTTGTGCAAACCCTAATTCGACCAAACTCAACCCTAATTCATCATATAAGGCTTCTTTCTAGGGTTTAAATCAATAATCATCCGGTGCACTAAGGTCTACACATAAATCCTACCATCGATTCACATACATTACGCAGTGAGCACAGATTTAAACTACTCAATTCATAAAACCTAGCCTACCGGGTGCCAAGCAGTTGCACAGAGTTTTTGACTTCAATTCCGGTTTTTCGGGCTTCGTGACGGTGAATTTGGCAAAAAATTCGCAAGATATCACCATCCTCATGCTAGAAATCTTCTTCTCCTTCCTTCCCAAGCTTAGAGCAGCTTTTCTGAGGTTTCTAGGGTGTTTTACGATTTATTTAGGTATTTTAGGAAGATGGAGAAAATAGGATTTCGCATAACTTACGTTCTGCCTCGCCCATCCCGCCATGGTGCCAGTTCACCTCGCTGTTGCACCCCCGCCCTAGCTACATCTGGCCCGCTATGGTGGGACAAGGGCCCATATTTTTCCTAGATTTTGTTTCCCCTAAATAACGACAGTTTTGGGTTGTTACAATAGATACCAATTTACCCCTCGTTCATCTCCAAACAACTAGCGCACGAGACATCATGATTAACGTATCAAGACACTTCATCCAATTCTAAGTGTCAACGATCGGTCAATAGTAATATAACCCAACTAAGTGAGTTGGGGTCGAGTCCCAAGGGAGTAGTTTTTCTTTTAAATTCAAAGATGAAGTTGTGACAACAATATGTTCAATGAAATGCTTGTTACACCTTTATGGTTTAAGTTTGAAATGTAAAATTTCACTCCAATTTCACAAATCAACACAAAATAAACAAATAACAAAGTAGAACTTGGGGAATTGACCAGCCAATTGTCGAATTTTACTTTAGAGAGTGAATATTGATGCTCACAATAGGGTAATTTGTTGTGGGTAGGTCAGGCCATATATAAGATAACTTTCTTTCGAACAATTACCTTTTCTATGCTGAATTCTCTCAAACTTCAACACTAATCGGAAGATGCCCAGCCCTTTGTCCTCGTCAAATCCACTCTCTCGAGCTGGACACAAAGGATAAGATCCGTATTTCACTCTCTCGAGCTGAAATCCATGTAACCCACTACTAAGGATGCTAAGTTTGCTACCTTGGTTCTGTGCCTCTCTCTCGAGCAAGCTCACAACACTAAACTTGTTACACTAAATATGCAAAACAACTTCAAAATGCAGAAGCAACTCAGACCCACTTCAAATTAACCCCATTATTTGCAATTCAACAATACCCACTTAGAAAAACTCAACAATTGGCTTCATAGTCAAAACCCCAAGAGAAGGGTTTTAGCCACTCATATCGAAAATAGAAAAATCAACATCCATCCTTACTCCCATAGTTGAGTACAAAATGAGAATTATATGAGGAAATCAACTAAAAATCTTCTCTATTACAAAATCTCTAAGAAAATCTTGCTAAAATCACTAGGAAAACCTTTGGTAGTGTTTTCTCTCTAAGTAATTTCTTCCTCACGTTTGTGAATGAATTTCTCTGTCTGGCCAAAACTAATTTAAACAAGTCTGATGTGTCACTATTAAGACCACTCGGTGAGGTAAGTCAGGCGTCGCCGCTAGATCGGCGAATCACCGATAGATCGGTGAATCACCCATAGATTGGCGACTCACCGATTGTTCTTTATCTCGCCTTATTTTTCACTTCTTCTTGGTCTGGCTACTGTAACTTTAGGTGATCCAAGTCAGGATCACCGAATAACTCCGTGATTCGCCCTTTTTCATTCTATCTGGCCCATCAACACTTGCTTGAATCTTCTTTAGCACTTTTGGCGACCTGCTTGTCCTTCGCCGAATAGATCGGCGACATGCCGAATGGAATTGATGCTCGCCGAATTCATCCCCATTTTAGCTCCAGCATTCTGTAACTCTAGGCAGTATCTTGGCAATTCTCCAAATGACATCGACGATCATCATGTCTTCATTTCTTTATTCTTTTAGCTTGCTTTGTTCCTTTCCTGCTCAATAGTGTCCATGCATCGTTCCTAAATCCAAATACCTGAAATTCAAGGGTTTACATCATTCATTGGCACAAAACATGCATTTGAGGTCACTAAATCTATTAAAATAAAGCCCTAAATGAGTCCAAATCGTGGATTCATTAACACCCCCAACTTATACTTTTGCTTGTCCTTAAGTAAAACTCAAGTTTAGCAGTTCAAAAAGGGATGTCTCAAACAGTGCTACACATAATTCAATCATGAATGCACACAAAAAGACTCAACTTACTCATGTAAGGATTAAATTTGCACTCAAAGTTTCAAGTTATGACTCACCACTATCAAAGATTCTCAAGTTCGCAATACTTGCTTCAAATGCAAGTTCAAGCTCGACAAAGGTACTCAAATGCCCTCACACAAAGAATGATTCCATATTCACACACAATGGTTCATAATTCAAAGCTTCAGAATCAAATGCAACGCTCACACTCACAAAGATTAACACAATGCATGATTTCACCCATAGGTTTGCCCGTATTTTCCAAACAACAGTTGCTTCAGCTCACCCAAGATCAAAAAGGTCTTTTCAAGGCTCGTAATGGGGTTGAGTGCAAAGGTATGGTCATTTAGGCTCAATGGCTATAGTCCTCATGAAATGTGGTATGAACAACACTTCTTTTCCTTTTATTCATCATTTTCATTCGTGCTCACGAGTCATCCCATTATTCACTTTCCATGCACTGTTGGAAATCCCATTTTCTTTGTATCTTCACAACTTTATTCCAAAACTTTTTCATTCTTTTTATTTTTCATTCTTTTCTTCTTTTTCCCTTTTTTTTTTGTATGGAGGGGTTTCATTTTTTCTCAAAACCATGGGTCAAAGGGGAGTTTCTTTAACTTCTTGATTTACCTTCTCTTTTCACCACACCCCCAACTTAGGATTTTGGCCAAAGTTGACTATTCAAACAAATCACAAATCAAGAGGATTATGGGTAATGAATCAAGAAAGGTCACAATAGTATCAAGTTTCTTCTAAGAAAAGGTTAAGGCCTCAATGGGTGTTCAAAAGGGGATCACACACTCACAAGGTAGGTCACAAAAGAGGTATAGTATCAAATTATTTCACACTCTTCAAAGTTGCCTAAGATCATATCAAGAGATTGCCTTACTTAGTCAACCGCACCAACGCGACAAATTTTAGGTGTCATCACACGTGGTTCACAGTAAGCTCATCACAAAAGGCATAGACACCAATGTCAAAACAAGACTCCACACTTTCGCTAGTGTGCAACGGTCATCACAAGAGACTCAATTCGATACTTGGATAGTCACAACGAGATGCAAAGAGTTCACATATTGTCTATGCAACTTCATTTTGCCTCATCGTAGCAACACATTCATTTTTGTTTGATTATGAGCACTACTCAAGTCATCGATATTGATCAAAATTGATACTCAAATTTGCAAGAGAACAACCACATTCACAAACATGAGAGGTGGCATAAAGAGGAGGAGGTTCGTTGAGGACACTGACCAATTTCCACCCCCCACCAAAAGTATTCAACATTGTCCTCAATGTGGGTAGAGAATGGGCATTACGACAAATAAAACAAAATAAGAATAATAAAGAAAGACTAACAAGAAATGAAAACATTTTAGTGTGTAAATAAGTAGAGCAGGGGAACGAGGAATCTTCACTAAATGCCCAGTCGGCGAGAGAGTAAACCAGTCGTCGAATGCTTTGGTGATGCACTTAATGTTCTTCAGATCTCCCATAGTTCTAGTGGACTGCACTCCCAGAGAAGGGCAGGTCGACGAAGATGTAAGAGGTCGCCAAACAGTTTGGTGACTCGCAGAATGGACTCAAAATATCGCCAGACGATCCTTGAGGGACGTAATCAACGTTGAAAGCAAAAAGGCAACGAAAGTTGGGTCGCCTAAGCACATCGACGACTCACCGAATGGTGAAGGTATCCCGCCAAATGTTCCAGAGTCTCAGCCCCATTTTGAGGTCCATAAGGCAGACCCATTTGAGCTCGCCGAACAGGTTCGGTGACTTGCCAATAGCACTTTTGTCTCGCTCATGATCCAGCTTATGCAAAATCAACACACACATTATTTAAAAACACTAACACTTGGGTTGCCTCCCAAGAAACACCTTATTTAACGTCACGACACCACGTGGAAATGCTCTCAGACATCTTCCAGATACACCACCTCAATCAAATAAATCTCCTGGCACTCTCCAAAGTATAACTTTAAGCGTTGCCTATTTACCTTAAATGCAGGTCCTTGTTGACCCTCAACTTCTATGGCACCATTGGTGAATACTCTTGTTATTCTAAATGGTCCTGACCATTTGGACTTGAGTTTTCCAGGAAAAAGTCTAAGTCGGGAGTTGTATAGTAACACCCATTCTCCCACCTTGAACTCTCTCTTAAGTATCTTTGCATCATGCCACTTCTTCATCTTTTTCTTGTAGAGAGCTGAATTTTCGTAAGCTTTAAGCCTGAATTTGTCCAACTCGTTTAACTACTCTACTCTCTCTTTTGAGGTTTTTGTCCAATCCAAATTCAGAGCTTTCAATGCCCACATTGCTTTGTGTTCTAACTCGACTGGTAGATGGCAAGACTTCCTAAAAACTAACTGATACGGAGATGCTATAATCAACTCCTCCCATGATGTGATGGAATTATTTGGTAACTCAGCTAACCACTTATTAGCTTCTCCCGTTAAGGACAGTGGGAATAACCGCATTCGGATAGACTCTTGTGACACATTTTTGAATGAAAAAGGGCTGCAAACCTCTGTAAAATTTCTTACGTGCTCATGCGGGTCTTCGTGATCTAGCCCTCTATATAGTCCCCTCATTTGGAGTAAGTGAAGAGTGGTGCTAGTGACTTCAAACATCGCATTCTCATCAGCTTGCGGGATGCAAATTGCACCCGTTCCACCCAATTGAGCTGGATTGTAGACACTATTGAAATCATCTATACCATCCCGATGACTTGCTTGGCTATCATTCGTCTTTTCTTTACTCATGTTCACTTTTACGTAGTCCAACCAAATCTAACACAAAGCAGCCTAAGCTAATTCAACTACAGCCAACAAATTTGAGAGTGTCAAATCTTCAATCAAAGAATTCTAAGTAACGCTACTCCCCGGCATCGACGCCATTTTGATTAATGTATCAAGACACTTCATCCAATACTAAGTGTCAATGATCGTTCAATAGTAATATAACCCAACTAAGTTAGTTGGGGTCGAGTCCCAAGCGAGTAGTTTTTCTTTTAAATTCGAAGATGAAGTTGTGACGACAATCTGTTCAATGAAGCACTTGTTACGCCTATATGGTTTGAGTTTCAAATGTCAAATTTCACTCCAATTTCACGAATCAACATGAAATAAACAAATAGCAAAGTAGAACTTGGGGAATTGACATGCCAATTGTCGAATTTTACTTTAGAAAGTGAATGTTGATGCTCACAATAGGGTAATTTGTTGTGGGTAGGTCAGTCCATATATAAGATAACTTTCTTTCGAACAATTACCTTTTCTATGCTGAATTCTCTCAAACTTCAACACTAATCGGAAGATGCCCAGCCCTTTGTCCTCATCAAATCCACCTTCTCGAGCTGGATACAAAGGATAGGATCCAAATTTCACTCTCTCAAGATGAAATCCAGGTAACCCACTACTAAGGATGCTAAGTTTGCTACCTTGGTTCTGTGCCTCTCTCTTGAGCAAGCTCACAACACTAAACTTCTTACACTAAATATGCAAAACAACTTCAAAATGCAGCAGAAACTCATACTCACTTCAAATTAACCCCATTATTTGCAATTCAACAATACCCACTTAGCAAAACTCAACAATTGCCTTCATAGTCAAAACCTCAAGAGAAGGGTTTTAGCCACTCATATCAAAAATAGAAAAATCAACATCCAGCTTCACTCCCATAGTTGAGTATAAAATGAGAATTATATGAGGAAATCAACTAAAAATCTTCTCTATTACAAAATCTCTAAGAAAATCTTGCTAAAATCACTAGGAAAAGTCTTTGGTTGTGTTTTCTCTCTAAGTAATTTCTTCCTCACGTTTTTGAATGAATTTCTCTCTCTGGCCAAAAATAATTTAAACAAGTCTGATGTGTCACTAATTCAGACCACTCGGTGAGGTAAGTCGGGCATCGTCGACAGATCAACGACTCACCGATTGTTCTTTATCACGCCTTCATTTTTCATTTCTTCTTGGTCTGGCTACTGTAACTTAGGATATCTAGGTCGGGATCGCCGAATAACTCCGCTATTCACCCTTTTTCCTTCTATCTCACCCATCAGCACTTGCTTGAATCTTCTTTAGCACTTTTGGTGATCTGGTTCTGCTTCACCGAATAGATCGGTGACACACCGAATGGAATTGCTGCTCGCCAAATTCACCCCCATTTTAGCTCCAGCATTCTGTAACTTTAGGCGGTATCTTGGCAATTTGGCGATTCGCCAAATGACATCGGCGATCATCAGGTCTTCATTTCTTCATTCCATTAGCTTGCTTTGTTCCTAAATCCAAATACCTGAAATTCAAGAGTTTACATCATTCATTGGCACAAAACATGCATTTGAGGACACTAAATCTATTAAAATAAAGCCCTAAATGGGTCCAAATCGTGGACTAATCACATCACACTCCCCATTCCAATTTATTTCTCAATTAAAGGATTGGTCCACTACGGGATCACGACGGATGGTGACCCACTTAATTAACACACGAAATGGTATTATACCCAACAGACTAGGGGAATATATACAGCCACAAATGAAGGGTCAAAGGTATTTAAATTACAAAGCCTGGCCCTCCAGGGTGGCAGCCCTCCCGCTAAGGTGGGGCCGCTATGGTGAGAGATCTCCCGCTGAGGCGGGAGATGGGAACAATTTGGGGGCGGGGGAATGAAAATTATCCCCATTCTCTTTCTATTGCCTCAAATTTTCTCCCAAAACCTCTCAACTCAAATACTCGGAATGTCAAATCAAGGTAAACTTCCCGTCTCTATATCTCTTTAATTCATTACTCGATTAACAATAGTTGCATAATGATTAACTGATCGAGATTAGATGATTTTTGGGTAGTCATTCAAAAGTAAAAAAAATAGGTTGATTAATTTATTAGAAACACGTAGCATGGGTACTTTCCTTACGTCCCAAACGTATCCACAACGTCCTGGGTGTAAGGATTTCACAAAAAATATGGTTAATTTGGTACAAAAATGGGTGGGGGAAGTTGAAGGTTCTCTTTAGCATAAACTCGAATTTGGACATCATTTAGGGGTTATTTCGCTGAAATAGTTTCTCATTTGCATTCTAGGATAGTTTTCATACTTTGATTTGCTGAAATTCTGTCGAAAATAGGTGTTTTGGGATGAAGAAGTGCCATTATCGCGTCTGGTGTTCATCCCAGATGAAGACCACTTTGGCGGCCTTCATAAATGCCCCAAGGCCGAATAATGGTCGCTGTGGCGGCCTTCATAATTGCTCCAAGGCTGAATAATGGTCGCTGTGGCGGGATACGCCAAGCGGTGGCCTTCCCCTTAATATATAAATTTCTCTCTCTTTATTTTAGCTGCATCCACTATCCTATTGTGTTCTAACTTACATTCAATTTACTGTAGGCTCTCTAAATGGCTGGACAAAACGATGAACACTTACCTTTTCTTCGGTTCCCCGATGCCGCGAGTCGGGAAAAGCCTAATGATAATAGGAACACAGGGTTCTACTGCGAGAGGGGTTTTGTACTGCATATGCTAGAGGAGAAGGAGCCTGCATTTCATGCCTGCCTGATGGAGTTCGGATGGGCTCTGCTGACTAAGGCTCCCCCAGATGCATGTTCCATTTGGGTAAGGGAGTTTTATGCCATCCTCTCTATCGTCCACTAGGATGACTCTTACCCTGTCATCCGTGTCTGGGGAGTCGACATCCCTTTGAATGACACCTCCATCAATGAAGTATTAGAGTTGGCCGATGTCTCAAATGCGGAGTTCGAGGCAAGCTAATGGAGATGGATCTGGAGTGGCTGAGAGATACTCTAGTTGAGCTTGCGCGCCGGGATCAGGTATACTGGGATACTGCGGAGGGTATTACTAGCACGACTTGGTCATCTGATGCTAAGAAGTGGCTACACTTGGTGACTAGGAGGATCCGCCCATCGTGCAACCGCACCAACGTGACCTTTCCCCGGGCTTTGGTGGTGGTATGCGCTATATAGGGCATCCAGTTAAATGTGGGGGCACAAATCATTTTGTGATGGAAGATGTTCTATGGTAACAAGAAGGCTTTCTTTCTACCAGGACTCATCACTGAGCTGTTCAAGCGGGCGGGAGTGCCACTTTTTGATGCCGATGAGGTACTTCCTATGGATCCCCTCTTTCACCCTCTTTTCGTTAGGATAGTTTCTACTTCTAGGAGCAAAAGGAGGAGGACAGGCAGGGCTAGAAGCAGTAAGGCGGTCGTGGATTTGGACGACGAGGACCCACTTTCAGGTGCATGGGTCGAAGAGGATCTGGAGGCTGTCCAGAAGAGGATGGGGAGTGCCTATGATGACTTCACTCCGGTTCCACCCAGCACTGCCCTAGAGGTCGAGATGCTCTGCTGCTAGCTGCGCCAGGAGAGGAAGAAGGGTGTGGAGAGGGATCGCCTGATGGCCCAAATGTGGAAGATATTAAGGCCATCTTTTCTTGTGTTGCCCCTGGCAAGGAGATTCCCCGACTCGATCCAAAGGACTACACACAGTTCCCTATGCTGAATGAGGCCTGGGTTGGCATGATACCCCAGAGGACCTTGACTCCGACGTGGACACTACCTGGTCTGAGGGTTCCTTATCTGACTTAATAATTCACCCTTTTTTGGTTTGTAAATTTTAGACCACTATTTTTATTTTTCGCTTTCATAAGTTTTTGTAGCCCATGGATGCTTGTTTTTGCTGTCTAATGCAGCCCTATATTTAAGTCTTAAGGTTTTATAATCATTCTACTTCTGTTGCTGAACACTGATTGGGGTTACAGGGATTTGTTCGGATCCTATTTAGGGTCCTATCGGGTAGTTTAGAAAAAAAACAGGGGAGGTAGGCTGAGGTTCTGCCTCGCCCTCATCCCACTTTGGCGGTCCCGCCCTGGTG
This sequence comes from Solanum chiquidenum, assembly GCA_029582725.1. Classification (NCBI taxonomy): domain Eukaryota; kingdom Viridiplantae; phylum Streptophyta; class Magnoliopsida; order Solanales; family Solanaceae; genus Solanum; species Solanum chiquidenum. The sequence goes on along the minus strand of JAJOOS010080979.1, from coordinate 19,306 downwards.
GAACTAATTCCGCCACAGTGGTCAAAACGGGAACAGAACCTGACCAAGATTTTTCTAGGGTTCTTCTCTCTTCTAAATTCTAGAAAGGTTCCCAGCTTTACCCTGCACTTTAGGATAATCCTCCTACTAGGAAAATCATTGTCTACTCCCAGTCTGTCCCATGATATACGAACCAAAATTATCCACATTATTTTAGCACCACAACCCACACATTCCCATGCTACACCCAGACATTCGCACAGCCATTGCAGAAGCACAAGACACGTCCAACTCTTTCACACAATTTGGTCAACAAATAGCAGATATCAAGTTTTAGGCACACATTTATAGTACATATAATAACATCACAGTCGAACAAGTTCAACTTCACATTCACAGTTACTTCGTGGAACAAGTAGCACACATTCACATATTCCAAAACACCACGCACAGTCAAGTCCAAATTATTAGTTAATTCGTTCCATAGACGATCATTACTGGTCACCCATGCCCTTTTCAGCCCCTAAGGCTAGATACCAATTGGAACTTTCCCAGTTCCAATTTACATTGCTTGTGTTCCTTCAGTCGTGACTACGATGTTTGATTCACTTCGTTCTGATACCATTTGGAATCGGGAGATACCAATTAGACTCAACTCAAACCACAAGTGACACTTAGCACGAAATGAGAGAATGAGGGAAATAATTTCTTAGAATGCATCCTAGCTTCCTGAGGATTAGATGTGGACGTCAACACACCAATCCACATGAGTCTATAGTCCACATTTTGCTCTTGTACTGGGAGACCAGTAACCTAGGCTCTGATACCAATTTATCACTATCCAACCCACTGGGCCGTGCGGGCACCTACATACTACCACCTAAGTAGGAGAACCCTCATATCCCAACAACTTAAAACACTACAGAAAATTAAATAAATAAAAACAACATACTAACGAAATTCTTTATTAAAAACCTTTAAAATAATTTCGAGTTAAGACTTGTAAAGTAATCAACACTCCCAAGGATCTAGTCTAAACAGGTACAAGAGCTACTAAGAGTACATGGACAAGAAGAATAAAAGACACAGCTCCCAGCACGCGGAAGGAAAAATAGAAGCTGCTGGAGAATTTCTTAGTCTTCACCTAATGAAGCATCACCAACCTGTTGGAGAATTTCTTAGTCTTCACCTAATGAAACATCACCAACCTGCATCCAGACTATGTCAAAAGACATAGCAAGAGTAGTATCAGTACAAACACACGTACTGGTAGGCACCATCGGTCAACCCGACACCCACCGCATAATATCAGGAAATAACTAGTACAATTATGCAATAGACCAGTCACTTATCCACCCTTTTTCACTCTCTCGAATGTCTCCAATTTACACCAACACCTCCTACTACCAACCTCCTCCTCAATTAAGCCACTCACTAGTTTATTGATCATAGCCTAGTCATTCTAACCCATAGAAGAGGCCACAATATAACTACTCGCATCGCGATTAATCACGCACGTCACACCCTCACTATCCATCTTTATATTACTCGGCCATAGTCACATGGTACATTACATCACGCCTTCTTACCACTAAACCCAATCTCTTTCCCCAAGGTGGAATCCACCTAAGCATATTTCATTACATACTCTACCTCTACTTCTCGTCATTACAACACACGAATGACCCTTGCTATCCGTTATTCTCCCCTTGAACACCTTGTACCTCTACTATACCCAATAAGTTCGCTCAACATAAGAAACAACAATTATAATCGGACATAACATATATCCACCAAGTGCAACATATATACGTCAATACAACAATATCATCACATGCATACATAGAACATACACGATAGTATCAACATTTACGAAAAACTTCACCTTTCTCAAGATACACAATTAAGTCACGTCATTGGTCCTCTCATGGGACCCAAACCCAAACAATTAGTATACCAGAACGCGGTAGCCGATCCAATAATTATGACGGAATGTGGCAATCAATCCCATAGTTATGCCGAAACATGGCAACCGATCCAAGTTAGTTATGCCAAAACGTGGCAACCGATCCAAGTTAGTTATGCTGAAACGTGGCAATCGATCTATTCAACACACCACAATCACAAAAATAAGTACATCTTCAAGATCCTACATTTAAGTCCTGATTTCATGGCAATCATCATCCATCTATCTCAGTTACAATAAGTGTGATAAACATTGCAACATTCATACATATACAAGTATCATAATGAAGCAGGAATAAGCATACATCACACAATCATAGAATCACAACCATCACCTATAATGAATTATTCATCAATATTCCTCGTGCAAACCCTAATTCGACCAAACTTAGCCCTAATTCATTGTCTAAGGCTTCTTTCTAGGGTTTAAATGAATAATCATCCGGTGCACGAAGGCCTACACATAAATCCTACCATCCATTCACATACATTATGCAGTGAACACATATTTGAACTACTCAATTCATCAAACCTAGCCTACCTGGGCGCCAAGCAGTTGCACATAGTTTTTGACTTTGAATCCGGTTTTTTGGGCTTCGTGACGGTGAATTTTGCCAAGAATTCACAAGATATCACCATCCTCACGCTATAAATCTTCTTCTCCTTCCTTCCCAAGCTTAGAGAAGATTTTTTGAGGTTTCTAGGGTTGTTATATTGGAGAAATTCTCTTCAATCTTCAATTGTTGGTGTACTTCTTTTTGATCATTCAATTGTTGGAGTATTTCTCTTCAATCTTCAATTGTTGGAGTACTCTCTTCAATTCTTTTTTTTCTTGGATGTGTTGGAGCACCTTCTCTACAACTTTCAAATGTTGGAGCACTTTCTCTCCTATTTTTCACAATATATTTTTTCTTGGTTTTGTTGGAGCACTTATCTCCAACTTCCAAGTGTTGGAACATTTTTTCTCCAACTCACAATATTTTTTCTCTTGGTTGTGTTGAAGCACTCCTCTCCAACTTCCAAGGTTTATGCCCTTCCCACCAACACCTTTTTTTTTTGTTGGAGCACTCTTCCAACTCTCGTTGATGCCCTTCCCACCAACTCTTTTTTTTATGTGTTGGAGCACTTTCTCTCCAACTTCTCATTGATGTTCTTTCCACCGACTCTTTTTTAAATTCTCTCCAACTTTAATTTAGAGAAGAGCTTCTTCCTCTTATGCTTGGTTACACTACTTTTAAATCTGTAATATTTTTGTAAGTATTTTCTTCTTGGCATGTTTTTCTGCATATATCATCCGTCTAGCCTTTGTCAACATGATCATTGGCCAGACGGACGACATATATTGCTCATAGACGTCTGCCGGCAGCGGAATCTCTTTGATCTTCTACCAGGATCCTAAAAGCTCTAATACCAATTTGAAGGAAAATATTTTATTTATAAACTCAAAAGTTCTATATGTTTCTATATATTTTGTGTATTTAAAATAACAATAACATCCCTATTTATAAAAGTATAAAACCAATTTAAACTAGGACAATGAATCACTCTAACTAACAAATCCTAATTAAACATAAATAAGTAAATACCATAAATAAAAAATTCTAATCAACTTAAGATTCCTACTCCAACTTTTAATTATCATTTCCAACATATTATCCTCTTTTCTTCATCATTTTATTTGTCTAGAACGTTATCCGATTTAAAAAATAAATACAAATACAATAAAATTTATATTCTTAATGTACATCAACACTTAGAATAATATATAAAGAAAGTAAAATTTGCAAACTATTACGGAAATAAATAATGTCAAGCGACCATCTTTAATTTATGGAGTATTTTAGGATGTGCTCAAGATAATGAGGCACACAATTACCTTTATAGAGATTTTTAAAAGCATCATGAAATCTGCAACCTATATTTGGTAAAAAGATAAATAAAGTTTGTGATCGATCGAAAATTGGTAATTATGAACTAATACTTAAATTTTAAGTAACTTTTCCAATTTCAATTTAATTTTTCTATTTTGACGTGGCACGGAATATAATAAAGTAAAAAGGACTTTTGAATCATGTGGGTTTAAATTAAAGATATGTAGAATGTATCAAATGTCTTTTGTGGTCTTAAACGTGTCAAGTAGAAAGCTAACAAAGACTTTTAAATATTGTAGTATTAAACTAAAGATACATAAAATGTATGAAATTTCATTGAATCTTGTGGTTTCAAACATGCATATCACATGGGAAATTGGAATTAAAGAGTTTTCAAAAAAAAAAGGAGACATTTTTTTTTAGTTGACACAAAAATAAAGGAAGACAAGAAAATTGAAACAAATAGAGTAATTTTATTGTTACTAACAAATAATTTTGAATATTGTGGTATTAAACTAAAGATACATAAAATGTACAAAATTTCCTTGAATCTTGTGGTTTCAAACCGGCATATCATATGCAAATTAAAATTGGAATTTAAGAGTAGGAAGACAAGAAAATTGAAACAAATAGAGTAATTGTTTTACGAATCTATTTACAATAACTTGGTATACACATGCAACACGTGCAATAAAACTTGTATATATATATATATATGTTTTAAAGACAAAATTATCAATGAAAAAAATAAAAATAAAAATCTTTTTTAAATGTACAAACGAAAAACTATGTTTCAATTTTTTTTACTTGTATGTATGTTAAAAGAACACTTCAAAAGTGATGAAAAATTAGAGATAAGTAAGTGTCAACTATAAATTAGATTATGACTTAAATTTTAATGTATAGATTAGAGACTAAATTTTTACCTTTTGCATGTTTTAAAATTATTATTTAAAAAACCTATTAATGCGCGAAGCACGGCTAAATTCATTAGTTATGTTGATAATGCTGGTTGATTTAGCAGAAATCCTTGCCTCTAATTATAGCTAGACCATTGATTATGAGAACAAAACCCTCAAATAAAATTTGGTATGAAATAAGTTTATTTAACATTGTCACGACCCAAAATTCAGGTTGTGATGGAACCTACTACGTCCCACCAGCAGGTAAGCCGAACACATAGCCTAGAACTAGAAATAACAGACTATTGCGCGGAAGAAAAGAACTGCGGGAAACAAACAATAATAAGAAAAGGCAAAGGTAAAAGAGAGAATCAAATTAATACGAAAACCAACCCAAGATCTGGTATCACCCGGTAATTGGGAAACTATTCAACACAAGAATACAAACACGACACAATAATACAAAATTGTCTCCAAAAACAAGATAAAGACAAGTCCTACCTAATCCAGAGGGAGAGAGACAAATCTGAACGCCAGGATCTCACCCAAGTCTCCAAATCCCAAAGTTGCTCTGCACGAGAACCAAATCAACGGAGAAAACTCATACTATGATCTGGAGGGTGTAGAAGTGTAGTATGAGTAACAACAAATGACACTTAGTAGGCATAGGCCGACTGATCTCCGAAGATAACATAAGCATAAACAACATGTAAGAAGGGATCAAATAACACAAATAACTAAAGGGACAATAAAAATATTACAATAAGAAACATATTGAAGTATGGAGTAAAGGAAACTGATAAAGGAAGAAAGGGACAAACCTGGAAGTTCTATCCCATCAACCTAATTACGACAACACTCTACTAAGGGAGACAACTAACCCAAGGTATATTAATAGAGGCTATTACAGATGACACATAAAAGTCAAGAAGAATACCCCAAACCGAACTTGCACAAAAACATCAAATAGAGGGGAAATAAGGGTAGTATCTACCTTCAAACAAAGTACAACCCTCCATACTGCTACAACTAACCAAATAGACAAACAATAGCCTTACAGAGCCCCTATGCTCCTAGAGGGTACACAACAACAAAATAAACCCATACGTCCCCCATATGACCTACAGATACAAACAACAATCAATTATGGTGGTGATAGACAATGCATGATGAGTGTGAGTTATGCAATTAAAATCAGTAGAACAGTAGTGCCAAGTGCCAAGGTATATATACCTACCCCTCAGTCCCAGGTAGTGATGTGGGACCCATGCACACCTCTTTCTTCCGGTTCAATGGGTCACACGGATAGAGGAATCCATGGGGGACTCGCGAGTGTCCATATGTACCTTCCTTATCTCGATCCAGGACTTCCCACTCTGTCAATATGACTGGAGATAATCATCATAACCACAACAGAAAAAAGGGTCGGCTACTCTTCGACCGGTCTAGAAAAAATGTGCGCATTCTAGTTGCCTCGAAATCTATAGAAGTGAGAGCATCCCATATGCCTCAAAGTCCATAAAAGTGAGCGCATCCCAAATGCCTCTATACATCAAGTCCATTTGTAAAGTAGTAAAGGTAGTACAAACCCCATAAAAAATTTGTTTAAAAAGTAAATCGGTCAAAAGCCCTACTTTCTCAAAAAGTATGCTAAGAATCAATGCATGCCTTGGGTCGTACTACAAGCCACCGGTAGGATAAAAACCAATACAATGCATGGAACACCAGCATCCAAACAACACACTCATAATCACAAATAAGATAAATAGCAACCATCTCGCTCCTAAAGTACGTAGACTAACCTTATATTCAACTGATCATCGACCAAGGTCTCGGGCCCAAAATACCTCTACCAAATCAACAATGGTAACAAGAGAATAAAGAACTTAGAAAACAATGAAAGTTATCATAAAGAATCGACTAATCGAAGGAGCACACAATAATAACCTCCTCCACTCGAAGGTACCACCCAAAAAAAGGGTAGAAACACAACCAACTCCATCCTACGACAATAATAAGCAACGAAGGATCCAAATCTAACCAAATGATAAGGGTCTTATCACAATAACGAGTTTAACCCAAGTGAAACCTCTCAAAGGAACACAACACCACAGTCCCTGCTCTGGCTAATGGAACCAACCAAGAGAAATACCCACAAGAAGAAACATCAAACTAAGGATTAGTCAAAATCTCATTCTAAGGTAATAATAACACCGAGTACTATAAATCTTGGAATAATAACCCCAAAGAGATTAACATCACTAAACTACTATAAAAGCAAGGAGTCCCCAACCTAAACTAAGGATTTCACAATTCTAAACTAGTCTAAGGCTTAAGAAGGAATCAAGAAATAAGGATATGGGAGATAATCCTAAATCTTCTGCACACAATCCCAAGTCACATGCAATAAATGCTAAACATCATCTAAGAAAGCTCAATCCAAGAAAATGTAGACCAAAGTCTAGCATGAAGCTGAACACGCACACTCCAAAACTACGAAACTAAAGTTATCTACCTCCGAAATGCCATAAAACACCACCACACTAACAAATTTTTGATCACAACGCCAATATAAACATTTAGACACAAAAAACACAACAATATGAGATGGACCCAAAAATCAAGTCAAAATGGAAAAATGGGACCCACACTAAGAATCCCCAAATTGACTCCATCAAAAGGTCCCAAATATCTCAAGGAAATTATGCCCCGAAAATGGGCACATTCCGATCTTAGGAATGGGATAAATCAACTCAAGTAATTTAAAACACCAAAAAACACAAACACCAAAAAAGGGTTTGAGCAGCCCCTTGGGGTGGAATATACCTCAAAAATGATTTTCACGCTTCCAAAAATTTCCCAACGCTTAGCCTCAAACAACAAGAAAGTATAGCACTTGAAATCGCCCAATTCGGATCTCCCTAGCTCCCAAAATAACCAAAAGAGTGGAAGGGGTCGGGCTGAAATCACTGCTCGTTTTTGTTAAAAGACCATACCCACAAGCCTTTGCGACTATCGAGCTTAAGGTTCGAGATCGTGACCTTCGTCGATATAAGCCTTTAAGAATGTGGAGGGAAATCCTCGCTAACATGGAGGAACAACTTGCCTGGCCTTCACAAATGTGGAGGAAATCCTCGCGAACGCGGAGGGATGGGTCCCTATGCCCTCACGATCGCGTTCATAGGCAACACTATCGCGCCAGCCAAAACAACGAAGCTTCACGAATGTGACCCCCATGGCTCACAAACATGACGAGCACATCGAGCTGCACCAGCAGAAGATGCACCACCAAAATGGGCTAAATGCCCAAAACTTCAAACAAGACTTTGAAATTCATTTGGAATCCAAATGATGCAAATCAAAAGTGCAGACCACTTGAAAATGATATTTCAGACTTAGTGGAATCTACGAAACAGCCAACCGATGTGATTTTGTCAAAATGTTGACTAAAATCAATACTTTACAAAGAAAGACAAACCAAACGGGAAAAGATAGAAGCTCATCCTGATACCCTCGGGAACCGAATCAAAGGTTGTTCTAGACCAAACTCATCAATCCGGAGCAAACCGCATTGATGGAATTTGATTCTAAATGTGTTTACCAATAAATTTGATTAAAGCCAAACTTTAAGCAAAACCCTAAAACTAAAACACCTAATGGCACCTACTCAAAACGGAAGCCTCAAAACCCAAACTGATCAGTACACTATACCAAAATGGCCCTTCCAAGGCTGATTGAACTGAAGGAATTCCATTATGATGTCAAAATCTCCGGATGTTGATTAAAGTCAGCTCTTTCAAGATTAAGGTCTCCAAACTCAAAAGCTCGCACCAAACTTAACCAAATGAACCGACAACCAAACCGTCCGTCCAAGCAAGTCATAAAAGGTCGCTACCGAAAAGCTCGAAACACTAAAAATATTTGAAATAATAGAAATTACTTGAAGGGTCATTACAACATCCTCTACTAAAAGGACTTTCGTCCTCAAAAGTCAAGGAACAGGAGAAGCCCAAGGGCTCAAAAGATGAGGATATTAGGCCTGCACGCTCCATCAGACCTATATGTACTCTCTCGAGTTGGGCAACACCAACCGAGAACTTATGCCGAGAGAAAATTCTCAAATTCCCTCATCCCTTTAAAACTCAAACCAGCAGCCAACCAACTCTTTCCTTTGATATTGACTCCCACTCAATCATACCCAACTCAACTAAAAGTAACTGAATAATCCAAGATGAACAAACACTACACAAATACCACAAAATGAAGTGACCAACCAACAAGAGGGGATGCTAAATAGAGCAAAAGTTACATTCTCAACTAAATACTCCAAATACAACATCCTCTAGCCATCAAAGATATTCCTCCCATCCTGAACCACACCAACAGCTACCCCCTAACACCCTAAAAATTTCTATGCTGAGACCCGAATCATTCTAGAATGCCTCACAACTCTACTCTTAATATTTGAATTGTTCGTGTAACACGTCATACTTTGAGAAAGGACAAAGAGGGTTAACATACAAGTCCACGAACCCAAAATGGACCATGGACCGTCATGGCTCTCTATAGTAACCGTTTAGGGAACCATGATTCATTTAGGGCAGGATGGCCAACTGTCCTGGGCTGCCAAGGTGGGGGTCACTTAGACAAGACTCTAGACGACCCATGGTGGCTTGTACGGTCTATTTGGAGGTTCGTACAAGTCACCCATCAATTTTCAAGCTTTGGATCAACCTAAAACGATCATATCTCTTAGCACATAAAGAATTAGGTGGCCCATGAACTCTCAAATTAAAGGTCTTTGAGTGTTCTTTCCAACGCCACCAAGATTTCCTTATTTTGAGTTTGGAGTAAATTGTTATGCCCGTTTTAGTGAAGCCCTGTTGGGCAGGTGAAGCTTCACGACCGGCTATACGGCCCTCAAAGTGCTTCACAATCTGTGAAGCCTTAAATGGTGTGTGAAGCATTTCACAGGCCGTGAAGCCTTAAATGGTCCCTGAAGCCTCATTTTTGAGGCACTTCGCCAGTCTTTTAAGCTAGGGTCATTTTGGTGTTTCCCATATGCGTATGGTACTTAAATTATGTTGTTTTAGCCCCTATTCTAAGCCTAAACCAAGATGTTTTACACCAAATTATGGTCTTCAAAAGTGTTGATCAATTTTTTTTATGTTCATTAACACTTCAAGACATTAGATTAAGGTTCCAAGAGGAGAAAAGCTAGGGTTTCGAGCATTCTTCAAGTTTCTCCAATTTTGCCAAAGAACTTTGTTCTTCCAGGTATGTAAGGCTATCATAGTGTTGGACTAGTTCCTCCTCACACCCTACATCTACTTTCAAATCAGTAAAAGAGAAATCTAGGCTTCTATCCTTAGAATGCAGTATTCTTGAGATGAGTTGATATTGAGTTTTGAATTCTTGAGTTGTTGATTATTGAATATCTATTTCTAATTATTGAATTGTCATACATTGTGTATTGTGATTATTGAGTTGATTGTTCATGACTATCATTCAGCATGAACCCTATTTTGAGTACTCAATGAATTCTTATTGAGAATCCTTTAAAGAAAACATTATTGTTTAAACTGAGTTTGAGGAAGTAAAGAGTAGTTTGAGAAAGAGTATGGAACTAAGTATTTCCCAAATGTTTCATTTTTACATGAAGAAAAAGAGTAGACTTTTTTTGAGTAAAGTTGAAAGTGTTTTCAGAAAGATTAAGTACAGAGAAGTTACCTCTTAAAGATGCCCCTTTTGAGTAATTATCTCAACCCATAATGTATTTTTATATTGAGTAAAGAGAAACCTTGTTTTCTAAATGAGCAATGAGTTTTAGAGATATTTCATAGCAGTTACCTCTTTTAAGAGGATAGTTTGAGCAATTACCTCAAATCACAGAAAGATAATGTTTTATACATTTGAGCAAAAGTAAATATTATTGGGAGTAGTATTGAGCACCAATATAAGGGGCAGGAGGGAGTTCAGACAACTCACAGCCCCCAAAGACCATGTCTTGCCAACATGGGTACAAGATCATACTTTTGAGATGAATCCTTAGTACCTTTAGGCAAAGCTTAATGGATCCACTTAGTTGAGAGGTTCTATATCCTGACACGGTATAGGACAGTTCTGGCAGTGTGGACAAGACGTTGTACATCACGTATCTCATAGTGATGGTTTCCGGTTAGAGAATCTCCCAATAGAGTTAAAGTGTATTTTTATATATAACATATTATGTTGAGTTTCAGAGATGAGTAAGTATTTCTGTAAAGCTTAAATGAGTTCATCCCTTTAATTGTTTACATTCAGTTGAGGTTATGTTATATCTATTATAGTCCTTTCATTCATTTATTTCGCTTCTACAATATTACATACTCATACATTCAAATATACTGATGTCATTCGACCTGCATCTTTTTATGATGCAGATACATGTGTCCACGATCATCAATTGGTGTTCTGTTGAGATCACTCTACAATCTAGATGGGGTTTTAAAGCCTCCTTGTATATTTCTGGAGGACTTCACATTTACTTTTAGTTTAGTTTTTTTGAGGCACCGTGGGTCTTGTCTCGACACCTATCTTAAACATTAGAGGCTTCATAGATAGATAAAGTTGAGGAGTCTTTTAGTATTTACTTTCCCTTGAGATGTTTTTGCAGTCTATTATACTTATGCTATTGAGTATTTTAAAGACAGTTTGAGTTGAGTATTTACTTTGAGTTTAAATGTTCAAAATTTTGTTTTAAACCTATTATTGCCTGAGTTAGTTTTCCGTTTGTAGTCAGCCATAATGAGGGTTGGATTGCGGACCATCAATGGTTTATGGGTGTCGCCCATGTCCAGGGTGTAGGTTCGGGTCGTGAAAAACCCGACAAGAAAGGACATGCACAACCTAAACATCGAGGTGAGGCATAAGTCAAAAGAAAAAATTCAGCCTAGGACACCAACCCAAGGTTAAGTTTCAATGAGTCCAAACTCAGTAGCCAAAGCTTAAGTGCAACCTCTCAAAACTGAATAACTACTCCAAGAGAGGACCAATCCAAAGGTGCAACCACACTAAGGCCAACTCCAACAGTGATCCTTTACTAATGATCTCCTTGGGAAAACTGAAGTAAATGCTGAAATTTAAGCCACCTATGATAGGGACCGATGCCATGACACTATGAACCACATACCTAGTGCAAATCCGAGCACACTAGCCTAAAATGAGGAAATATTGAGCGAAAGATAGAGGATAAGCATAACAATCTATCAAGAATAACATAGACATACCAGCCCACTACAAACTATCCACCATGGTAAACACAAACCTCGCATCCAGAAATAAGTGTACAACGTTGACCCATGAATTACTTTGGCTCCATCCTAAAGATGAGCCTTTCTGCAGATTCCCAACCTCTAGAAAAAAAAGAAGTGCAGAAGCCGTCATGCATGCCACCACATGAAAATATTATCAAAAGCTTGACGTCTTGAATCATAGACACCACATCTGTAAAACTCTTGCAAGACCAAGGTATCAAACAAGAATCACAATAATGGGAAGTAGTCATGCTTGTAATGTAGACATGCCCATAACCCAAAACCCAAACAATCATAACTAAACATCAAGAAGCCCATGAAGGGAAGCAATACCCTAAAGCTGACCGGATGAATCAACAATCAACAAGGTAGACACCATTGCTCAAAAGTTACTCCTCTTCACTGAGCGCTAAATGAACATAAGCATATTACCCTATAGTCCCCATGAACCCCAAAAAACCTTTCATAGAACACCCTGGTCAAGTTATAACCGTACTTAGAACATTATGAGACAAATCCACTTCAAACCTTACCCACTCAAAAACAACCATCTGGCACTACAACATCGGAAGATTCAAATGTCGGTTGAACCAACAATTAAAAATACTAAACTCATTAAAAAGCACACAATAGAAGACGAACTGAGCAAAACCCAACCCTACTATCAAGGAACTTAAAGCCGAATCTAAACAAGAGGAAGGAATCGATAGAAATGATTTATGCCCAAACTACCAAAGATCACACCACTTTCTCAGCAAACCACCCTTATACCAACAAATCAGAGCACAACGAGCAACAAAGGCAACACGCAAAGCAGGAAAGAAGAAACAAAGAACCAACCTCGAGCAAGATAATTAAGCATAAAGGCATAGAATGCTACTCCACCACTAAATCAAGCATAACAACAAATACAACACAATACACTACTAAAAGAAATCATCTACATGGATAAGCACAAAGACATCAACTAGTAGACAACAAGGCACATAGGCATGTATGGGCATGAAAACCCCAAATCCACACAATAAAAGCAATCAAGGGTAAAATAATATAGAGTCACAAATATATTTGCAATACCTGGAACCTCAGCCCGTGGCCTACCTATAGAAGAACCACCCCTAACTGACTGAATTGAGTCTTTGGAGGCCTGAACTTGTCAAGCTTGTCGCCAATGATGTGTAACTATAGGACACTCCCTAGCAAAATGCCTAAATTCTCTGCATGTATAGAACCTCTTACTAACAACAACTTGCTGAGATGACCCGACTGAACCTGAATAAACCCCAGAAACAGAATGCTCACCTTGAGAGAACTCTGCCTTCCGTGGGTACCATAACCTGCCACAGAACCACCTAGAACCTGAGGTACTCCCGCCATGGGTTCAGTTGCTCGAGTGTGAGGATGACCAGTACCGAGAGAATGCCTACTTGTAGGTGAGATCCTATTGATAATTCTCAAATAACCCTCCAAAACCATTTAAAAGAGTGTGCGATCGTAGTAATTGAAAACCCAATAAAGAGTCAGGGTTAAATCCCATAGGAAATGGTATATCATAGAGAGTTCCCTACTTGGCAAACTTGATTAAGTCAGCCTTTAACGTTCGGTGAACCAAGGTGGTATTCGACAATTTGCCAAATATCTTGATAAGGAATTCTCTACGATATACCATTCCCAAGGTGATATTCGGAAATTCAGAAATTTGCCAAATAAGATTACTTGTTAACTCTTCCTTTCTTCTATATTTTAGTTTATTTTTGAAACTATTAATCAAATATTTATATAAAGTTGGTGGTACCATCCTCCTAATTGTTCTTACTATTACAAATGAATGATGAACTCGATTGAGTTAGCCTTTCACGTTCGGTGAATTGCCGAATACCACATTGGTTCGCCATTCGAGCATTAAATCTTTGCCATGCACACTATCGCTTTGGGCAATGTTCATCAAGACCGTTGTTCTTGTCCGGTGACTCACCTTTTCAAATGGAGTTTTCCTACCTTCTTTGATAGACACAAGTTCTATGCACTGTCACTTTGGGCGAGGTAGTGCTCAGAATGCGATTCACCCTTCATGTTAGGCGATCAACAATGTTCACTGTGCACTTCTTTTTTTGTATTTTTTGGCCATTCTTTTAAACATTAGTCCTTGCCTTCATAGCTATAAATCATTACTATTCTATCAGAATAGGACAAAGTTAGGCATTAAGAACACCAACTATTGAGCTAAATTGACCTTAAATGAGTGCAAATCTACCACTCATCAACACCTTCAACTTAAACTTTTACTTGTCCTTAAGTAAATCAAGAACACAATAAGCTCAATAAGAGTGTCTACAATAGTAATCAATGAGAGCTAACATGCAAGCACCATAGCGAGATTACTCTCAATAGAATGTTACCCTTAATCATGAACAAAAGCTTCAAATGATGACAAGCTAGTCTCAACACAAGCTCAAGCTCACTTTAGCTTCTTGTCTAATGCAAGAACATGTTTCAACAAATGCATTCAAGTGCCCTCACATAAAGAATGATTCCATACTCTCACGAAGAAAATCAACAAAGGTAATAGGAATCAATGCAACTCTCAATCTCTTAAAAGAGAAAAACATGCAAGCTTTGTCCCATAGGTTTGCCCATATTTTCCAATAATCACATAACCTAGTTCATACAAGATCTCAAGGGTCTTTTAGGCTTGTAATGGGGCTGAGAGGTAAGGTATGGCCAATTTGTGTTAGTGACTTATACCCTTTTCAAAGCATTGTTACAATAATCATTACCTTTTCTCAAGTTTTTTTTCCCATTTTGAGAACTCAAACTTTGACTTTTCATTCAATTTATTTGGAATCCCCTGTTATTTCATATTTTGAAAACTTAAACTTTGACTTTTCACTCAATTTATTTGGAATCCCCTGTTATTTCATTCACTTCTCTTTTCCATTCTCATTTTCCCAAGACATTTCATAGTGTTCATATCAAAAATTTTTTATAAGGAGGGGTTCTTTTATTTATAAAACTTTCAGATTTGAGTCTCATTTCATATTTCTTTGTCCTTCACTTGGCTTTCATTCTTCCTTCCTTTACACAACCCCAACAGTTGGATATTAAAACATCACAATGCTTTAGAAAGGATTTTTTTGGTGAAAAGGTAGGACTAATTTTGTTCCAGAGGTTTCTTTTGGTTGCCAGCAAATAAGTTAGGATCAAGTTTTGCCAACATGGCTTCACACCCTCACAAAGTATTCACAAAGGCTTTATGGAGAATTTGGTTCCCTCATTGAATTTTTCCCCAAGATTATGTCTCACATTCACCAAAATTCACACAATTGGACTAACAGGGCAAATTCTAGGACTTCGCATGCATGCTTTCAAGTAAAACCTCCACACACATGACACTTCAAAATATACTCATTTAGCATATCTCGAAAAGATCAAAAGCGTACGTGCCATGTTCATTGCAAGACTCATATCAAAATGTAGCTAGTCAACAAAAGATTCAAAGAGATCGCTCAAATGTGTAACCACATTGATTTCATTCTCGCTGATAATACAATAAATCATGCTCATCCTGAGTACTATTCAAAACACCAATATGGAACACAAATTTTTATCAATGTAAACTTTAAGATTTTTACGATATGAACTCACGGGGGTTGAAAAATCAAGGGAGAACAAAATAGAAGTAAAGGGACACACATTTACCAAAAAGAGCACTCTAATATAAACAAACCTCAAACTAAAATTGTTCAAAATATGAAATAACAAAATACAACCAAAAGAAGAATATTGGCACAAAGACCCTTACCCCACCAAAAATAGAATGTAGTGTCCTCAATGCAAAATAAGTAAAATTACTCGGAGACTGAGAGAAAAGGTCTCCCTGACAGGCTATGCCTGTTGAGAACTCTCATCTGGAGTCTCGGGTGGTGAAGCGTCAAGAGAGACATCAATGTCAGGAAATAGGATCACTCGAGGCAACATGGAAGTCTCAAGTGGGACATCAATGTCTGTCTCAGCAGCAAGAAGGCTGGTAGAGTTTGGAGTGACTCCACTAGACCCATCCTCTGAAGTCTCTCAAAGAGATCTGTACAGGGCATCTTGAAGGATGACCTCCTCGGTCTCATGCAACTTGGTCAGTATCTCAACAATTCCATGTTCTTTATCTCACAACTCCTCATCAGTCTCCTCGGCCAACTCATCCCCGACCCTCGAACTATCATCCTCAATCACAGTATGGACATTCACATTAACCTCAAGCAACTAGAGGAAGGCATAACACTCGGCATCTCAGGTGAATCGGGAAGGGTAACCTCACCCCAAAGCATGTAGATGTCCATCAACTGTAACTGGACCACCTCTGCCCTTAAAGTAGAAACCTCAACCCTCACAGTGTCTAGTGCACCAAAACTACCCTCAGCCTTCTCCCAAGCCTCTATCCTAGAAGTCAAATCATCTAACGTCAAAGTGTGGCTGTCTATCATTACCTTACACTTGATCACCTGATATGTCAAAGGAGCCAAAGCCTTCTAAATGGCCTGGTCAATGTGATTGGGAAAGTCTTTCTCAACCTGTACAACTGTAACATATGTTGACCGGGCAAGGTTGCCCATATGATAGATCAACACCTGGGTCAAGGAGGGATGGATAACAAGATAAGAGAGGCCTCAAAGAAGTTGCAACAATAGAAACATGATGCACAAGTGCAAAAATCGAAGGGCCAGCAACAAAGGAAGTTGTGGAAATACCTTTCTGCTTCACAGAAGGAGCAGGTGTATTGGTCTTAGATGCCAAAGTAGTAGGGTCGACCACGGGAGTAGAGTCTGGTGGTGGTGGCTTCCTCCAAACTGCATCATCTCGCAAACAATCTGCCTCTATCCTTGAGATGTCACTGGATGAGGTCGGTGTGACCCTCACATCTATAGAATCCTGAAAAAAGGACTCCCTCCCTCTCATGTAACTGCATGATGTTAACTGGAACATGGAGTGATGTCTTCTTCTTCATCACCCTCATCAAAATCTCATCAACAATAATGACACTAACGTGTATGTGCTCTTGATCAATGATGGTACCTACCAATACTGCTTTGTCATGGAGAAGGATGGACTCGTTCTGGGATGACATCAGGTTGTTGCTGATGAATCCAAATCAATATAGCCATAACATTCAAATCCTTTTTCTCGATCATGGAACCATCAACCATACAAGAGGGGGAAGAGTCAGAGATCAAGGGCACCAGTCAACCATTCAAGCAACCCAAGTCATAGCGCTTCCGAAGTGAATACAAGTATGACTCAAATACCAATATATTTAGTGCCATATTAATTACTCATGCATTGCACCAAACTTTCTTTCCTCTTACTTCCACTTCTTCAAGTGGTTTCCAGACTTTGCCGTTTTGCTTCTTTGGAAGGGCTTGGGCATATTCTATGTAGAGCTCTCTCACCGAAGAAGGGATGTAAAGATTCTTGGGTTTGGTGAATCCCTCAAACTTGTGGACCTGTATCGTATCCTAAATGGTTGGGTAGTCACTCACAACTCAATCTATGGAGAGTCGTCCCTCCTCAATTATGGTCCTCTCTCTAGCATCTTTGAGCCAATTCAGGGCTCTTAGAGCGATAACCAAAATGACTCTGAAAGCTGGTGCCTGTGTAGATGAAGGTTGCACCAACTTGGATTGAATCTTCGTCCTCTTTCTAACTACCCCCTGTCTAGGTTGTACCCTTTCTTGGGTAGATGATTGTGGAGGAGTAGTTTGTTGACAGCGGGGAGCCTCCAAAGGCTTATTTATGGAAAGGCCCCGATGTCTCTTTAATAGTGGAGGTGTAGGAGGAGAAGTCTCTCTATTCAACTCTGTGTCAGAGGA
Organism: Solanum chiquidenum; assembly: GCA_029582725.1. NCBI lineage: Eukaryota > Viridiplantae > Streptophyta > Magnoliopsida > Solanales > Solanaceae > Solanum > Solanum chiquidenum. The sequence continues at coordinate 1,433 of JAJOOS010080979.1, read as the reverse complement.
AACCACCTGTTTGCCCTTTGTTCTTGCCATTACCTGCAAATCAAACATTCAAACCAAGGATTTGTGAAGGTTAGTTGAAAGCGAATGAACAATGAATTATATCTCAATAATACTCTTGAGGCTCATCTAAAGGGAAGGTGGAATTCCAAACAGGACCGATGAACTCTGGTTATGTAACACTCCTAAATGCTTAAACAAATAGTCGCACGTCGTTACATCATCTTGTAATTACTAGAATATGTTTTATTCTCATTTTTGGAACTTGAAATGTTGTGATTTGCAAACTTGCTTAGCACAAATTGTTATCGTAAATTAAGGTATTGTATGGGGGTATTTGCATAATTATCTAATTATACTTACTTATACATTGGAAGTGTGGGTATAAAGTACATAAATATAGTTATATATGTATGCTTTTTGGGCAGCCATCTATTTGTTTGGGCAGCCCCTTTTGGTGACATCTGCCCATGTGACAAGGATAACTTTTGTAGCTATATATCTTTACACCTCCTTTGATTGAATTCTTTTTCCCTCAAGTCTAAGAACATTATAAAATTGGCTAAACAGTTGTTCTTAAAAATCAAGAGAAAAACTAAGTCCTTTTGGCTGGAATCCGACACACACACTTCCTTTTGGTAAGTGACGAAATCTGCTTCTGAGCTGGGTAGTGTTTGGTATTTTATGCATATCTCATTCAAAAGAACATAGTTTACAGTGAATAAATATGTTTTGGAAAGCTCATTCGTAGACCTACAACTCTTGTGTTTATGTAAAATTCTAATTTAGCTGTTATGGATACGAAAGAAGGGACGCAACATATGACAAGTTCTGTCCAGATTCTGGAATTAGAAGTCCTGTACGTTCAACTGTTAGTGTTTTGATTATATATTTTTGTACAAAGAGTATTTTGCAGTGATTCTTGATTATTTGAAAGCTTTAGAGATGTACCTACATCTTTTATGAAGGATATAAATTCCATTTTGGCCGTTTTTGGTTTCAAATCTAAGTTGTGACATGTAGTGCGTTTATTGGGCAGAATATCTGTTTTGGGAGTATAGTCATATTTGTACAGGCTAGGCTTACTTGTGATGATAATCCTGTGTTACGCCATCATTATTGAGCTACTAGAAAGTAAATAAGTTATTGAATTCATTTTTTTAAGGTTGTATATCCTCGTGTACGAGTTGAAGATTTTGATACGCTGGTTGGTCTACGATTTGAACTCGTGAAGTCGTGTTGGACTGTTTTTGTGCTAAAGAACTGAGGTTTGTGTATAAACTTATACTTGTAATATTTTTACCTGCTGGTATATCTGAAAGTTTACTTTGGTACCTTGGTTACCTCTTGTCACTTTGCATTGTCATATTGGTATTCTTTAATACATTAAAGACGCTTGTGTAACTCGCCCACTTGTACGGATTGTTTGATCACTT
>JAJOOS010080978.1:0-48014 GCA_029582725.1 Solanum chiquidenum | reverse complement strand
CTTTCTTTCCCTTTTTGGACTAAAGTGTAGGGATTTGAAGAGGATGGCATGTCATGGTTATTTGATAGGTTTCTATGTGTTGAAGATGAAGACTTGGTGAGTCCTCATAGATTCGAGGACAATACCCAATATGTTCTTTTATATCTTTTTAAGTTGTGTACGGGATTAGTCCCGCATTTTGTACTCTAAAGTATTAGATGGTTTTGAGACATCATGTATAAAGTCTAGAAACTCTTCCGCTTGCTATTTGTTTTATGCAATGTTTTTCTTGGTAAGGAAAGTTTTAAATTCCTTATGGTTTTAGTGTCTATGCAATGAATGAATGCTAAGAGGCTTGTATTAGACCTCTTCGAGGTCGAGTACGCCGGTTACGACTAGGGGGTGCTCCCGGGTCGTGACAGAGAGAGAAGTGCATGATCGATTAAGAGATGAAAATCTTATTGTTTTAAGTCTTTAATTAGTGAAGAAGTTCATTTAGGGTTTTTTTTACACTTAAAAATAAAAAAACGACCCCTGTTAATGTTTTCATGTAGGCTGATTCGTCACATAACTGTATCATGTTACTAAACTAGTCAAAACGTTTTACTCAAACCTTGGATTTTTTTGAAATTAGTGGTGTTGGAAAGAAGATTCAAATACCTTTAATTTTATAGTTTATGGGTCACATAACTCTTTATATTCTATGAGATATGGTGGTTTGAAGTTAACCCAAGTACAATCTTACATCGAAACTTAATCGATAAGCAAACTTTCAGCTTTACTTTGTGCAAAGAGTTTCTAGTGACTTAATTGATATCCAAAATCATTCACACTCTAAAGAATTTATCTTTACACATTTGTTCAATTTAAGAATCACCCGATATGACCCTACAAGTAATCGAATAATAGATCATATCTAACTAAAACAAATTTGGGGTGTTGTTATTTCAATCCAATAATTCCAAAAGATAATAGTCCATGGAAAAAATACACACATAGGAGGAATATATTGCCTCAATGTTTTATGAAATACAAGATGCTTATTGTATGATCTCTTCGATTTACACCCATTATCTCAAGTTTTGGATCAAACTAATCCATTGATATCGATCGCAAACATGTAACATCTCGCTATTTGAAAGAACTAGAAAGAACTAGAATTAAAAAGCATCGTTTTTGGAAATAATGAAAAATCTGGAAATAATCAAATGACCATAACTCCTAGATCAGGATGAGTTAGGTGTCCTACAAGATACCGTAGGAAATATCTTTGAATTATCTTTCCAGCGCCACTGAGTTTACTCAATTCCAAGTTCGTATAAGTGAGATATGTCTATTTGAAGTTGAGTTGTCTAGATATGGAAAGTCAAAACCAGATTTTGGAAGGGTGTTTTGGTCTTTTCCATACATAATTAAATTATTTCGTTTGTGGTAATTACTTAGGGGTATAAAATGAACTCATTCAGTTTAAGCTTTTGAAATTTGAGTTAGGGTTTTGAGAGAAGATAAAAGAAGAGGAGAAAAGAGAAGGGAAAGCAAGGAATCGTCAAGTTCTTGAACCTAAGGACGTGGATATCGTCTAGAGGTGATCCCTATGAGGTATGTGAGACAACATAGCATTGGGTTAGTTCACCCATGCGCCAATATGATTCAATTCAACGTAATTATGTTTTTTGAAAGAAAAGATTATGAGTTCTTGATGAAATTTGTTTAAGCTGTTATGGCTTCTTGTTGTTGAAGTTGTTGAGAAGTTTCTTGAGTTTGATCCAGAAAGGTTGCAATAAGAGAGAGAATGCCTCTAAAGAAAAAGGTGACATAATAGGTCAGAATTTGTTCTCTCGCTCCTTGCTGGAGGAGCGGCATACCGGAAAAACAAGCCCTTCCTCGGATTTGAACATGATCTTAGGTGTGATTTCGAGTAGAATCTTACATATATTGATGATATAGTCGATTCTAAGTGTTTGGGGAAAGAACCAATTGCATGTAGAGGGTTTAGAGTTGAAAAATGAGCAAGAAAATTTGGGATTTTTATGGGGAGGAGGCTCGGTGTCGTGCTCTCAGACTGCCCAAAAAGGGGTTCTAAATTTTGGGCTTTGGGGCACCGCGTCAGCTAAAGCGTCCCAACCCAGCTTCTGAAATTCACCCTCTGGCGCCCCACGCCTCTAAGAGCGCAGGGATGCCAGTTCTTCCACTTTTTCCCACTTCTTTCCGTACTAGTTCCTTAGCAACGTACCTCTGTTTTATAGTCGATTCCTATACTCTAAGTTATGTCTAAACATCATGAAATCATCCATAAACATGAGATCATGAACCTTGAATCCATAATTCAATTCAAGGAAGTTAAGAGTCAAGTCAAGAGAAGTTGATAGAGTTTTCCAAAAGTCTTTTACAAACGATTTAACTTTGTTTTAAGGCTTGAGTTTTGAGTTGAGTAAAGAGTAAGAGTAAAGTTCATTTGTTCAAAAGATTATACGGGAACTAAGTATTCCCAAGAGTTGCAATGTTTTCACATTTAAACAAGAGAGGAAACACCGATTTCTAAGAGAGCCTTTGAGCTAGTTTTTGAGTAATTATCTCAAATCACAGAAAGATTTTATTTTTAAAACATATGAGCTAAGTATATTTTTGGAGTAGTAGTGAGCACCGATATGGGGACGAGTTCATAATAACTCAAGTCTTCATTAACCATGTAGCCATCATGGGTAGAAAGGATCATATTTAGATGATTCCTAAGTGCTTTTTACATAAACTAGTGGATCCACTTAGTTGAGGCGTTCTATATCACGACAAGGTATTGGACAATTATGACAGCGTTGATGAGACGCTATATCATCACTTTTGCTCATAATGGTGATTGTCGGTTAGAGAAACTCCCATAATATTATATTACTTTATATGTAACTGAGTTACTATTGTATTTCTTTAATACATTGAGTTGTCACCAACTATTTTAAATGCTTTGTATAAACTGCACCTTTATTGTTGTTTTACTTCACATTTGAGTTGAGTATCCCTAAGCTAAGTAAAGTTATGGTAAGTGTTCTTTTCAGATTCCTTTCAAGCTTATGTCATGTTTACTTTTCACCTAGCATATTCGTACATTTAATATACTAATGCATTTTGTCCTGCATCATTTTATGATGTAGATATAGGTAACCAGGATCAGCATGCATCGCCTCGTTGATCTAGTGGAGCACTCAGAGTCAGTCGGTGATCCTTCTTGCTATTCGGAGGACCACTTTATCATTGATTTAGTACTTTAGTTGTTAGGATGATCGGGGATCTTGTCGCGACTTCCCTCTCTATTTTAGAGGCTTCATAGACAGAGAGTTAGAGTTCTATAGTGTTTCCATTTTTAGTTGTTGATGTTAAGACATAAGTTGCCATTTCAGCTAGTTTAATATTTCTTTAAGATATTGCATTAGTTGTCCTTTGAGACTGTCTCCTATTATTTAAGTCTTCCACTATAAGCTAAGTCAGGCCAAGGGTTTGCTTGGGGCCAACAATGGTTCTCGAGTGCCAGTCCCACCTAGGGTGTAGGCTCGAGGTGTGAGAAATTTGGTATCATAGCCCAGATTTTAAGAGTCCTAGAGAGTTTTTGAAGCAGTGTCTGTAGACTTCTTGTTATCGGTGTATAGCGCGCGACTTCTATAATAAGGAGTCTGCAACATTTAGGAATTCCCTTCACTTCTTTCATACTCATTTTGTGCGATAGAGTTCATCTTTATAAAAATATTTCTAACTCATGCTTGTGTGTGTCTTTCATTTGATTATGCCTCCACGAAGAGTTGTATGAGTTCTTCCTTCTAGGAGGAACATTGAGGAACAAAGGGTACCTAATGCACCAGAAGTGCAACCCTAAGGAGAGGTCACCAATACTGAATTTTGGGAAGTAATCTCAATGCTAACCCAAGCTGTGACCAACCAAGTGAGGCAACAAAGAGGGTCTAGAAAGGAAGAGGCTGATACTTCGAGGATCCGCGAGTTCTTGAGGATGAATCCTCCAAGCTTCACTGGTTCAACCACTATTGAGGATCCGGAAAATTTTGTTGAGGAACTGCAAAAGGTATTTGAGATTATGCATATTGCCGATGCTGACCGTGTGGAAAAAACTGTATATCAACTAAAAAATGTTGCTAGGACTTGGTTTGACCAATGGAAGAAGAGTAGGCCTGAGGATGCACCGATTTTGAGTTGGGTTATTTTCGAGAGTGCATTCTTGGGGCGTTTCTTTCCTCGCGAACTGAGAGAATCCAAGGTACAAGAATTCCTTACCCTTAAGTAGGATTCACTAAGTGTTCATGAGTACAGATTGAAGTTCTCCCACCTTTCCCGATATGCTCTGGAGATGGTTGTCGATTTGAGAAGCAAGATAATTCTATTTGTTGCTAGGTTGTCTCGTCTTACAAGAAAAAAGGGAAAGGCAACTATATTAATAGGGGACATGGATATAGCAAGGTTGATGGTTTATGTGTAGTAGGTTGAGAAAGAGAAGCTGCGGGATAGAAACGAGTTTAGAAAAAAGAAAGCTAAAATAGGGAATGAGTCCACACAACAAAGATGTAATGTGAACCGCTACTCTTTTCAATAAGCAAAAGAGACCTGCTCCATCATCTGCTAGTGCACCTACACCCAAAAACAAATATGTGCACAATAGTTAGAATTCACAGCACTTTAGAGCTAGACCTGCACAGTCTTAAGGTAGTGTGGCACAAGGAGGTAATTGGGCTCCTGCATGTGCTACATGAGGTAGTAACCACCCAGGTAAGTGTCGTGATTGCTCCACATGTTATTTCAAGTGTGGAAGAGAGGGTCCCTTCCTGAAAGAGTTCCCTAAGAACCGGCAAGGTAATGGGAATCAGGGCAATAGATCCCAATCTTGATCAGTTGCTCGACCAAACAGAGCTGCACCTAGAGGAGCTACTTTCGTATTGACGGAGTAGAAAATCATCTATATGCGATCACTAGTCATCAAGAGCAAGAGAATTCTCCATATGTTGTCACTGGTATGATAAAAGTCTTACTCTTGATGTTTATTTTTTACTAGACTAAGGAGCAAGTTTATCTTTTGTGATTCCTTATGTTGCAATGAATTTTGATGTCCATCCTGAGAAACTTTATGAACTTTTTTGTGTTTCTACACCTATTGGGGAGTCTATTCTAGCTGAGCGAGTCTATCGTGATTGTGTCTTTTCCATCAATCACGAGAACATCATGGCTGATTTAGTTGAGTTTCACATGGTAGATTATGATGTCATTTTAGGTATGGACTGGCTTCATGCCTGGTATGCCTCCATTGATTATAGAACTCGAGTTGATAGGTTTCGAGTTCCTAACGAGCCAGTTATAGAGTGGAGTAGCAGTTCAGCAGTGCCTAAGGGTTATTTCATTTCGTAACTTAAGGTGAGAAAGTTAGGTTTGAAGTGGTGTGTCTATCACTTAGTCCGAGTTAATGATTCTAGGTTGAGACATTTGTTATTGAGTCGGTTCCAGTTGTGAGCGAGTTTCCAGAAGTCTTTCTTGATGATCTTCTCGGAGTCCCTCCTGAGAGAGAGATAGACTTCAGTACAAAAATTCTTGTAGATACTCGTCCTATATCTATTCCACAATATAGAATGGCTTCAGCAGAGTTGAAAGAGCTAAAAGATGAGTTGAAAGATCTCCTTGATAAGGATTTTATTCAACCAAGTTTCTCGCCTTGGGGCGCTCCGGTCGTATTTGTCAGGAAGAAAGATGGTTCCCTTAGGATGTGTATAGATTACCGCCTATTGAACAAGGTTACCATCAAGAATAAGTACCCTCTTCCGAGAATTGATGAACTCTTCGATCAACTATAGGGTGCTATTTGTTTTTGTAAAATGGACCTCAGACCAGGTTACCATCAGTTAAAAGTAAGGGAATGTGATACGTGGTCGCACAAGTAATGTAGTGATTCTTAAAAGAACCATATTATCGAATCCCAAGGACTTGTCAATTAACTATTTTTACTAAATTAAATTGGTCTAATTATTTCTTTAAGAGTGTCAAAAGAAAAGAATACAGGAATAAAATAATAAGATTAGTTACAATAGTTGGAAGATCCAGGGCTGCAGCATGTATTGAATCTCAGGTATCATATTATAGGCTTAGAACTAAGTTTAGTTGTCAAGTTACTAATTTACAGGGTTAATTGTATTAGTCGGCTTAGACACCTCTAGTCGCCTACTCCAGTTAGCTATCTAACTACATCGTTGAGCGGGGATAAACAGACTAACTGGCGAGGATTTATATTTTATCCTGTTTCGTAACCAAGCTAGTTGTTCGTCCGGGCGTCACTCTTGAACAGAAATCACCTCAATTAAATCGGTCTATCGAGCTCTCTATATTCTCTGGTCTATCTAATCCCTCCTCTCTCGATTTTAAGATTAGACAATAGATTTATCTTATGGTGCGCAAGCATAAAATACTAAAATAAGAATATAGAAGTAACTTATATTGAAAACCAAGAATTAATTCAAAAAACCTTAAATAATCAACATTCAATCCGTAGCTACTGCCCCAGAACGAGGGCGTTAGCTACTAATGTCTAAGAAAATAAGAAGAAGAAAAGAACCCTAAAAAGTATTGACAAATTTATACTTTGGTGCCCTCTTAATTGATCTTCCCCTCTGCCTAATGTCCAAAATAATTATTTCTGTGGACTATTTATAAATGTAGAATACCCCAAATAAAATAACTGAGTGCAAAATAAATTGGGAAATCAAGACCCAAACAGATTGGAATTGTTGTACGCGTGAGACTTTGTCCGTTTGGTGCTAGACGCACTGATGCACTCAAAGTCTACCACGTGGCGGCTTGATTCTTTAAATTTCACTGAATGCTGCAATTTTTCTTATACATTATTATATTGAATTTATTCCATTAAGCTGTATGGTTGATTTCCTTCTTCAACTTTTTATCTTTAATTTGTTTTTGCTTCAATTTTCTTCAACTTTACACCAATTTAATCCTATAAATAAAATACACTATTTAGCACAAATCCTAAAATTCATGCTAAAAAAGGATAGATATAAATAATAAATGTGAGGCAAATAATGATTAAAAAATATATATTTTTGGCCTCACATCAACACCCCACACTTAAACTTTTGTTCGTCCTCGAGCAAACATTAAAGTTCATCTCAAAAATCATACTAGGAATGTCATACCTCAAGGAAAGACTTTGAACTCATCAAATTTAAGTTTGGTTCCCTACTCTCGTCAAAGAAAGTTAATAAAATCATTTATCCATCATGAAATAAGTGCCCTCACAAGAAGAAATAGTCCACATACTCAATTCAAAAGATTGAATATAAATTAAGGACTTCATATCAAGAACAACTCTCACACTCACAAGGAAAATTCACATGTATGCACAAAGAACCATATGCTTGCCCATTATGTACATCTCCATTAATTAAGCATGCTCGAATAGAATCAAATAGGAATTTAACGGGTTGTAATGTAGGCTAGGGGACGGGTAGAAAAACTATAGAATAGTGACTTACATTTCCTTAAGCACTTTGCACTTTAAGACTTCATCACCCATTATTTTCTTCTTTATTTTCAGCTCTCTATTCAAGAATTATTTAACAAGTAATTCTCATCATTTCAAGAATGTTTCAATCATTTTTTTTAAGTTTTCCTTCATAATAGAAACCCTCAACTTACGTATTTTACATGCATTAAGGTGCACGATGTCCTTGGAAGGACCAGGGCCATCATCAAGGTAACTTCTTTTGTTCATATTTTTTTTTTCTTTTCATCACATTCTTTCAAAGAGGGCTTTTTAAGCACTTTGTAGCTATGATTGATTACCTTTTCACTCAATCATCCCTTTTTCTCAGAATTGATAATTAGAATAAGTCTATGCTATAATGCTCAAGAAAGCAAAGTGCAAAAACTAGGGATTCAACAAAATAGTCAAGGGTAAAATATGGTTACCAACAAAAGGCAATAGGTTCAAAAAGGCTAACTAGTGATATAATATATGACAAGGCTAAAATTTACCAGATAGGTCAAAGAAAGCCTATTATCATCTCCTAAACAAAGCAACACTTTTTATTTCACTTCAATAACATGCCGGGCAAGTTCTAGACTATGATGCAAAACATGGAATAAACAAATTCTCACCACACATGGCACAATTATCAATCAAGATGGATCAGTTCCACTTCTAAGAGAGACATGATCATAACAAACTACAAAATAAAATAAGTTATATACAAAGTCACAACAATCAGCTTATGTGTCAAAGAGTCTGCATTTTTTTTATCAAGCATTCACAACAAAGTACTACTAAAAAATTAGACCTAACTAACAAGTATCACAACACTCAAAATGGTCTTTTCTTTGCTCTCAAAAAAATAAAAAATAAAAAATAATTCCTAAAAAAAAAAACGACACTCGGTTCAAAGGGACTATCCTCAGGAAAAGAACTGAAAACAAAATCCAAGGAACCCATCCTAAAAAAATAAAAGACCCAATAAAACAATTAAAACTAGGAATTTATTCCTCTACCCCACACTTAAAAAGATGCTATGTCCCCAAAGCATCAAATAAAATTTAAAAACAAGGGTTAGAAAAACTTCATGAGGCCTTTAAGCCTAGCTAGTAGCACGTTCTCTTTATTTTCATCAATGGTCATCACCCTACACTTAAGCACAAACGTGCTCCTTAGGTCCAAATTCTGGATACTCAGACTTCTCCAAAACCTGTAAAAGCAACACAAAAATAAAATAATAATAAGAATAAAATTAAAAAATTAAAAAAAGAAGTTACACTATAAATTGGGTTGCCTCCCAATAAGCGCCTAATTTAATGTCGCGGCACGACACAAGTAAGTTCACCACATTTCTTTCCACTTTGAACTTATGAATTGTACCACTAACTTTGCATCTATTTTTGTGCTCCTCTCAAGGGGTGGTGATATAAAGATATAAGAACAAAGTAATATATGTCGCATGTTGCACTTCTTGGCCCTTATGTGAGGAATATTTGTTTGTCTACGTGGACTAGAAAACCTTAGGATGTAGGGGCCTTGTTCCCCATCTATACATTTATTCATTAGTTCAGATGACTCAAATGATACATGAACATCTAAACATAATGTTTAAAAGTGATTTGAATGGGGTCCAATACATCCCTCTTCCAAACTTACACCAATTGCAACATGCTAAGTTTTATAGTTTTTCCTAAATATGGCATCTTCATGAAAAGTCTGATTGAAATGCATCTCCTCCAATTTTAGATCCTCAATTTGACTTCTGACTGCCTTTTCAGTATCACAAAACTCATAATTGGATTGTTGAGCGTCAAACGCAGCAACCTTTGCATTCAATTCATTGCTTAAGTTCTGAGTATGCAAGAAAAACATATTAACATCTTGAAAGTGCTCCATTTTTCTATCTATAAGGCGTGACATCACATATATGATTCTCCTACGGCGCTCTTCATATTCCTCTATTAATTACATGCAAAATTCCATACTATCAAAGGAACAAAGATTATTAGCATCATCATGAGGGGGTTTTGGATTAGGGTAGCAACACACGGTGCAACCGACCCACAACCCCCTACAAAATTCACATGATAGAGATGGTGCACACAATTCTCCCTCGGGAATATAATTACATTGTTGCCAAAAGTGAGCTCCTTTGCAATAAGGACAATGTCTTACCACTTGTGAATAATCCTCATTCCCGCTCATCCCAAAAAAAGTATTAATTAGTAAAAAAAAAATATGTATCAAAATGAATAAATAAATAAAATGAAAAAGTATAACCTAGAAGGATAGTTAATTTCTAAATCCCCGGCAACGGCGCCAAAAAACTTGTTGCTCCCAATTACACACACAAGTGTACGTAGTCGCGCAAGTAATATAGTGGCTCTTAAAAGAACCAGATTATCGAACCAAAAGGACTTGTCAATTAACTATTTTTACTAAATTATAGTGGTCTAATTATTTATTTAAGAGTGTCAAAAGAAAAGAATGCAGGAATAAAATAATAAGATTACTTACAATAGTTGGAAGATCCAGGGCTGCAGCATGTATTGAATCTCAGGTATCATATTATAGGCTTAGAACTAAGTTTAGTTGTCAAGTTACTAATTTACAGGGTTAATTGTATGAGTCGGGTTACATACCTCTAGTCGCCTACTCCAGTTAGCTATCTAACTACATCGTTGAGCGGGGATAAAAAGACTAACTGGCGAGCATTTATATTTCATCCTATTTCGTAACCAAGCAAGTTGTTCGTTAGGGCGTCACTCCTGAACACAAATCACCTCAATGAAATTGATCGATCAAGCTCTCTATATTCTCTGCTCTATCTAATCCCTCCTCTCTCGATTTTAAGATTAGACAATAGATTTATCTTATGGTGCACAAGCATAAAATACTAAAATGATAATATAGAAGTAACTTATAATGACAACCAAGAATTAATTCAAAAAACCTTAAATAATAAACATTCAATCCGTAGCTGCAGCCCCAGAACAAGGGCATTAGGTACTAATGTCTAATAAAATAAGAAGAAGAAAAGAACCCTAAAAAGCATTGACAAATTTATACTTTGGTGCCCTCTTAATTGATCTTCCCCTCTGCCTAATGTCCAAAATAATTATTTCTATCGACTATTTATAAATGTAGAACACCCCAAATAAAATAACTGAGTGCAAATTAAATTGGGAAATCAAAACCCAAACAGATCGGAATTGTTGTACGCGTGAAACTCTGTCTGTTTGGTGCTAGACGCACTGATGCACTCAAAGTGTACCACGTGGCAGCTTGATTCTTTCAATTTCGCTGAATGCTGCAATTTTCCTTATAAATTATTATATTAAATTTATTCCATTAAGTTGTTTGCTTCATTTCCTTTTTCAACTTTTCATCTTTAATTCGTTTTAACTTTAAATTTCTTTAACTTTACACCAATTTAATCCTACAAATAAAATACACTATTTAGCACAATTCCTAAAATTCATGCTCAAAAAGGACAAATATAAATAATAAATGTGAGACAAATAATGATTAAAAAATATATATTTTTGTCCTTACATCAAGATCCAAACTGTGTTGACCAACAATTTGAGAAGCTTGAATTTGTGGAACCAAGAAACTTTGAGGGGACACAATTTGAGCTCATTTTCTTAAAGAAAATATTTGCATATTCCCCTTCACTTTCAAGGATAATTGTTGAAGCTTCTGATGAAATTGATGTAGCAAGGGTATTGGATTTGTATGAAGAACTTATGATGTCCTTCAAAGCATCACCAATGGTAAAAGTCATCGTGGCACCTCATGGTCATGTTGCGTAACTTGTGTTCAAAGGCAGATTCAGGATTTTATTCTATGGAATGTTTCAAACGATTTCAATGGCTTTTACTTTCCTTTCATGCTTGTTTTATGGGGCACTTCCATAATGTAATGTGGAGATTGTGGATGAACTATTATTTCTTTGTATTTTTCCGTTTGAAGACTAGTTGTTATTTTTTTGCATTCATGTGGGCAATACGAGCACGATGCTCGCTATACGAGGAAGCAGACCTTAGTTATTAAAACGAAAAATATAAAGCTATGAGGACTTAAGGGCAAAGTAGATGACATCACTAGTGGGTATTACACTCACTACACATGCAAGCTTATTAATTATGTGGTCGATGGTGGGCTAAACCTTGAGGTTCAAGTAAATTTAGGAAAATCCCAAAATTGTTGATATGATGGTTGAGAAAACCTTAATGAACACTTGTAGATAATTCTCATAGCTCAACCAAGTGTGTTAAATTAAAGAAATTATCCTTAATGATATTTCACCTGGTACTGAGCTACCACACTTGAAAACTCTTAAGATGAAGTCTATGTTCAAAATAGGGATTTATTTAGTCTAGGTCTTAATTGTGTTTTGCGAATGTAAATCACAACTGCCAGATCTAACAAATCATAATCGTGATAGACAAATCACAAATGTGATTCCTCTTGCAGAACAGACTAACAAACTTTATCATTCAAGAATGCGACCCAGACCTCGTGAATGCATAGAAGTCCTACAATTATTCCTCACGAATGCGATCTTGCAGTTGTGAGCATGGAGAAGAAAACCGATTACACCAACAATTGGTGCATCAGCTTTTAGAAATTCTCTATTTCACCCGTAAAATTCATCTAGAAAACAAAATACGCAAATAAATCATAAAATATATTACAGATCTATTGAAACATCAAATCACCAATTTGAAGTTATCTAACAAATGTTGACCATGGTCAACTCTAAGCTTTATCTTTTACTTTCTAGTCCTGAATCATTTCAGATAATGTATTCATTTTTAAAAAGTTATATTTAACTTTTAATCACTCTTCTAGTAATTGGTATTTCCCACATTTATATGAAAGCTAAATTATGAATTTTTATCGCTATTTTATTTATTTATGTATGATTAATTTATTTTAGTATTTCAGAAAAAGAAAATTGTGTAATCTGACGAAGGGTAACTGAAGTGTCATCAGGATCCTTCTGATTTTGGGTCGTATAATTTCGTCTAATTAAATACGTAGTTTAATATATTAAGCAATGAAAAATAGAAATCCATCTTGATCATAATATAATTAAAGAATATGTGATAATCAGATGTTAAATAGCCAATTTAAGCAAGATGGTCAAAGTAATAAATATATTCAAAGTTAAGTTTAATGACTATCCAAATTAAGACTATATATTCAAGAAGTTTAAGATTTATTAAGTAGAAACTATCTTCAAGAGAGAAAAGTTGTCAACATTTAAAATGGGGGATTCTAAAATTAATTTCTTGAAATAAATATATAAAAAATAATTCAGAGGTCAAAGTGAAAATATATTTCTCTATGGAACCCATATATTATATTTGTTTTTGACAATACATTAGTGTGGTATATATTTTTGACAACTAATTGTGTTCTTACACTCTAAAAGTATACAAAAACACTTCCTTTCAAGTGATACAAGAAAATCTTGAGGTATAACTTTATTGAATTTTAGGATGTATAAATTAGAATTTTCTATATAATCTCACTAAGGTACTATTTTTCACTAATTTTCTCTCTCTTTTGTGATGTATATAAATTCTTCTGAATGGTCTATGACGTTTTGTGTGTATGTTTGAAAAATCAAAATAAAATAAATCCTTATTATTAATAAATATTTTAGAGATGAGTTTATATGTTTAATAGTTGTATATAAATTCCATAGATTCCAGATCTAACATAGTCATGAAAGTGAAATTCATTAGATCTACGAGAGGTGAATACAATCCTTTTAATATGCACAAACATAAAAAGTTACGTTATTTCATTTTTTTTAACAATTTAATTTATGATCTAAATAATAGATCTACATCTAAGAGGTACAAATTTTGTATAGATTTCCTCTACGTGTATGCAATTTTCTTTTGGTTTTAAAATCAACTATAGGTAGGTATTCAATATAAATAAATTGTGTATGTGAGAATCATAAATTTTACTATCTAGTATTATTTTTTCTTTTTAATAAAATAAGGAATACAAATACTTTTTGAAGACCTTTAATCTAAAAAATTGAAATATGTATTTATCTTTGTTTTCTTAAAATATGGAGTCTCTTCAACCCAAAACCCTCGTTTTTCATAGAATTTCAGCAGATCAGAGTCTACATAGTACCCTAGAACCTAGATATGCAATCATTCTAGCAAAATAACCCCTAAATGATGTCCAAATCCGAGTTTAAACCAAGAAAACCTTTCAACTTCCCCCACCCTTTTGGTATCGTTTTGACAGTGTTTTCATAAAATCCTTATGCTTGTGGAGATATTGGGGACGTAAGGGAAGTGTCCATGCTACTTTTTGCTTGCCAATCAAGCAATACACTTTTGAAAGTTTGAAAAACTACCTAAGATCCTTCTAATCTATCAGTTAGCATCATGCAATCGTAGTTAATTAAGTAATGAGGTAAATAGCGTAAGTAACAAGAACATTACCTTGAAATTGACGTTTAGAGCGAAGTGATTGAGAGGATTTTGAACGAGAATAGGTTGGAAATGAGGAAACCATTCCCCTTTCCCTTCTTTACTACCTCTGATCTTCTACAATGGCGGGAGTTCCCTCGCCACAGTGGCCCCGTCACAGCGAAAGGGTTGCTGCTCTAGCGGATCAAGCTTTGTAAATTAGATGCATTGTGTTTCTCTGTGTGTTGCCTCAGTTTCCTAGATGGTCCTTTGACTATAAAACCTTTCGTCTCTCAAATTTTAAAAACCACCATCCTTCATGGATTCGTAATGGTCCAATTCGCTAGTTTAGAAGTACTTCGAGAAGGGCGCAGGTTTATCCCTTTGCTAGTCGATCAGAGACAAACGAAGGGTAAATTGGTATCTATTCTAACGACCCAAACCATTGTTAATTAGGAAAGGAAAAGTGTCGAGAAAAACTGGGTCTCTCAGCCCGCCAGAGCGGGCCAGATATCGCTAGGGCAGCGATGCTCTAGCAAGATAAGTGGCCGCCAAAGAGAGATGGGCGAGTTAGAATGTAAATAACGTGAAGTATAATTTTTCTCCTTTTTCCAGAACCACCAAAACACACGAGGTGAGGATCACCCCAGAAACACTTAAAAGGCTGCCCTAGGTTTGGGAAGGAAGGAGAAAGAGATTTCTAGCATGAAGAGGTCGATAGATTACAGACTTCCGGTGAGGATTCACCATCCTATCATCCGAAAACAATATCTGGAGCTACAATCCCTCTGTGAATTATTCGCGCCCAGGTAAGCTAGGTTTATTTTATTGAGTAATCTTAAATCAATGTACACAACGTAGTATGTCGATAATTGATGGTAGAATGCATGCGTAAGCCTTCGTGCACCGAAAAAGGGATGATTTTTTATAAACTATCAATTGTTGAATAAGATTGAAATCATAAAAGGAAGCCTTGTCATGGGGAACAAGGTTAGAAGATGTTCGACTCTAGTTTTGTGTTGTGTATGCTTGTTGTTGTTGGTTCCATGTTTGTGCACATGAATGGGATTAGGGAACATGACTCGAATGGTAATGAAAAGACTAACTATAAATAATTTTATGCTATGAACCTATTTTTTGATTGCGTGATGATTAGTATTGTTTCATATGGATGCAATTGTAACAGTGGTTGTGTTGATTGGATTGGGTGTCACGTTCTGGCAAACTAACTTGGATCGGGTGCCACGTTCTGGTGCATATATTGGATTACGTGTTAGATTCGGCACACTAATTAGGATCGGGTACCACATTCTGGTACACTAACAGTTTAGGCATGGGTTCCATGAGAGATACATTAAATTGTCATATACGTGTACTTGTTATTAAGATTGTGGAGTCGTACATTGTTCTGAGATGATGACTGAACCATAAATCTGCATAACGGTACTAATGTGTTGTGCTAATTTGGTGGTATATCTCGTTATTGAATTATATGGGAAGTGTAAGGCTCAATCGAAATGTGGTATGGTAAGTGGAGAATGAGGGTCCAGGTGTTACCAGGTGTCGCTTAGACTGAAGATCTGATTGTCTGTGTTCTTGTCATTAAGGATTTGGGTGGTGATATGTTGTAAGTGGCAGGTATCTAGGTGCTACTCTTATTGGGGACCGGTAGTGGAACGGTTAATAAGCCTTTATAGAATGTACTATAGAACTAATGGTATGTTGTGAGTAGTTGGCCGGGTTGGTAGTGGTCATATCCAGAACCGTTCCAAGAGGTAGAATGGTTAAGTTATAATCAAGAGTGGAACGAGTAAGGGGTTAGAGGCAAGAATTTTTGTATTTATTAAAGTAATTGGAAATGGTGAGGGAATAAGGATATGAATGTGGAAGAATGAATGGTCTTATTGCATGTTTCCTCCTAGTCAATTTTCTTATGTTATGCGGTGGGTATCGGGTTGACCGATGAGTCCTACTAGTACGTGTGGTTTGTATTGATACTACTTCTTCTATGCCTTTTTGGCATAGTCTGGTTGCATGGTCAGTGATGTTTCATAGGTGAAGGCGAAGTCAATCTCCAACCGCTTCTATTTTTCCTTCCATGTGGTGGGAGCTGCGTCATTTTCTATTATGTTTATACCTTGTAATCTTAGAAACTCTTGTACATGCTTAGACTAGATCTCTGAGGGTGTTAATTACTTTACAAGTCTTAACTCAAATTGTTGTAAAAAATTCTTATTTTATAAAAATCTTATGAATGTTAATTGTTCTTCATTTTACTTAATCTTCCACATATCTTAAAACTGTTTTGGGAATCGAGAGTTCTCCTACTTAGGTGTTAGAGTAGGTTCCCGCATGGCCCGGTGGGTTGGGTCGTGACACAATCTTCTTAAAGATTAGGTCAACTAGAAAACTAAAAGAAATTACTACAGTTCTCCCTTAAACTGATGTTCGCTAACAATCAGTTTACATCTTTGATTGTGCATATCCCTAGCAGCCCTCTATCTTTAATGAATGAAACCATCTTCAGGGGCTTGGTTAAAATATCGGCAACCTGATGTCCGCTCCTGCAGTAGATTAGATCAATTGCTTAATTATATCTAAGATCTCGTAAAATATAACATTTCACATCAATGTGCTTGCATCTTCCAAGTTACACTGGATTCTTGGATAGTTGAATTGTTGAACTGTTGTAACAAAATATCATGGTAGCTTCTGGTTGCTTGAATTTCAACTCCTCCCGAAGTCTCCTCAACCAAATATCTTAACAGGCACAAGCAGTCGCAACAACAAACTCGGATTCTGTAGTAGACAAAGTAACAATTGGTTGCTTCTTAGGTGACCATGAAATAGCACCGGGCCCAAACATAAAAGTATAACCTAAAGTTCTTTTCCTATCATCATAATCACCAGCATAGTCACTGTCTATATATCCGAGAATATTGGACTTTTCACTCGTCTTATAGAATAGCCCAAATTGTCTCGTTCCTTGAAAGGAATGAAGAATTCTTGGTTATAGACAAATGCATTTCTGTGGGATTCTCCACGTACCTGCAAATTAAACTCATTGAATACACTATGTAAGGCCTTGTAGTAGTGAGATACATCAAACTGCCCACAATTTGTTTGTAAAGTGTGCTATCAACCTTAATCCCTCTTGGATTTTTATGTAGCTCCAAACCAGGTTTAGTAGGAGTGTTAAATGGATTGTATTCCATCATCTGAAATCTATCTAGACTTTCCCCTACATAATTTTTCTGAGAAATAAATATCCCTTTATGAGATTGGACTACCTCTATGCTCAGAAAGTAATCCATCAGTCCGAGGTCAGACATTTCAAACTCATCCATCATTGACTTCTTAAATTCTTCAAACATGACACCACAATTTCCAGTATATATAAGATCATCAACATACAATAAGATAATGAGAATCCTTCCTTGATCCCCAATCTTAACAAATAGTGTATGTTCATAAGGACATTTTGAAAAACCAACTTTTAAAAAATACCCCTCAATGCGACTATACCAAGCCCCAGGAGCTTGTTTTAGACAATAGAGGGCATTTTTCAATCTATACACCTTATGCTCATTTTCAATATTATCATAACCAGGGGATTGTTCTATGAATACATGTTCCTCCAAGTACACATTTAAGAAAACTGACTTGATATCTAGCTAAAAACTAGGCCAAGACTTCCGAGCCGCCAATGCGATGACCAAATTGATTGTATCATGTCTAGCAATGGGAAAAATACTTTTGTATAATCTATCATGTATTGTTTCTTGTATCATTTATCCAATGTACGTGCCTTGTGTTTGTCTACTTCACTATTTTTCTTCAACTTTGTTTTGTAAACCCACTTCACTCCAATGGTTTGCTGTCCATTTTGATGATCTGATAGATCCCAAGTATCATTTCGCTCAATGTCATCAATTTCATCATCCATTGCTTTCCTCCACCTTTCTTCCCTCACGGCACTCTCAAAAGATGTAGGATCGCAATCTGAAAACAAAGAAAAATGAGTAATTGAATGTTCAATTCTAGAGACCTTGTAATCTTTCATCCAAGCGTGACTTCTTCTAATTCGTATGATAGTTTGAGTTGCTTCTTCATTTGCTACAATAAATGTTGGTGAAGTTGTAGTGGTTGAAACAGATGAATTTTCCAGCAACAGGGTGCTGAAAATAGCTATTGTTCAACATCAAAGAGGATTTGGGTAGGTTGCTGCCTATTCCGATCCCAAGTGCTTTCCTCATGAAAAGTAACATCCATGCTGATAACGATCTGTTTCTTCAATGGATTAAACAATTTATATGCTTTGGAAGAGTCACTTACACGAACAAAAACACATTTTTCAACCTTGTCATCAAGTTTCTTCCTCCTTTCATCCTGGACATGAGCATATGAAATGCATCCAAAGATTTGAAAATGATCTACTGTTGGTTATCTCTCATTCCATGCCTCCAAGGGTGTCATATTATCAACTGAAAAAGTTGGTCTTCTGTTTAATATATGAACACTCCAATTTATGGACTCTGGCCAAAAAGACTTTGGAATGCTTCCTCTGACTAACAAACTTCTCACCATGTAAAGGATGGTTCTGTTTTTCCTTTCTGATACACCATTCTATTTTGGTGAATACGTAGTTGTAAGCTCTCTTCGAATTCCATTCTCTACACAAAATACTTCAAATTCTTTTGAAAAATATTCACCGCCACGATCAGTTTGTCAAGCCTTATTGGTTTTCCCTGCTTCATTTTCCACACTAACTTTGAAGCTTTTAAATGTTGAAAAAACTTCATATTTTTCTTGCAAAAAATAAACCGAAGTTTTCTATAACACCCCAATTTTTTTTAAGATAAGACTTGAACCATTCTTAGTTTGTAAATAAGATTTTACCAAGTAATTGTAAATTTTCTTAGGTGTTAAGGTCAATAGATGTAACACCTCGAGTTTCAAAAAGAAATGCAAAGAAATTCGTTCAAGTCACCCTTTAGTTTAAGTTTTAGGTCAACTTCAAACGACCATAACTTTTAGCACATAAACAGTTGGGTAACCTATGAGGTATCAAATCGAAGATCTTTGAGTACTCTTTTTAAGACCCCCAAGTTTGCTAAAATTCGAGTTCAGATGAAGGAGTTATGCCCGTTTGAGTTAAACCTCTTTAGATAAGGCATTTTCATCCATTTTAAGCAGGGGTATTTTGGTGTTTTCCTTACCCCACTTGCCGAACACATTTTTTTCACCTAAATAGGGGTCTAAGATGATGTAAATCAGTTTTATTTATTCCAAAAAATGGTAGGGTTTTTTAGAGCAAGTTCAAGAGGAAAAAGGAGAAGGGTTTCAAGTGTTCTTTCAAGAACTTGAAGAATTTCGACATAAAACATAGTTCTTCCGAGGTATGTAAGCTTTCATATTGTTGGGTTTTTTTGCCATCACGCCAATCATGAGTTTCTATTTCAAATTCATCAATGAGATTGAGTATATTTAGATTCTTGTTGAGTTGTTGAGGTTTTGTGCTTCATTCTTTAACAGTTCTGGAAGCGTGGGCGAGACGTTGTATCACGACATTGTTGATAGTGATGATTGTCTGTTAGAGAATCTCCCAAATAAGATTAAAGAGTTTATTATTGTATT
This sequence comes from Solanum chiquidenum, assembly GCA_029582725.1. Taxonomy (NCBI): domain Eukaryota; kingdom Viridiplantae; phylum Streptophyta; class Magnoliopsida; order Solanales; family Solanaceae; genus Solanum; species Solanum chiquidenum. Next base: position 28,427 of record JAJOOS010080978.1, on the reverse strand, counting down.
TTTTTATACATTTTGAGTTCTTGTCTACTATTTACAAATCTTTATAAAATGCATCTTATATCATTGCTTCCATATTGAGTTGAGTATTCTTGAGCTGAGTTGAGTTGAAACGAGGTGAGTATGTCTTCCTTTTTATCAGTTCAAGCTTATATTTATGTTTTGGAGTTCCCCTTACATGTTCGTACATTCAATGTACTGACGCCATTCAGCTTGCATCATTTTATGATGCAGATACAAATGTTAAGGGTTATAAACACACGCTACATTGATAACACTTGCATTTCCAGTTAGCTTTGGTGAGCCTCCATGCTTCCAGAGGGTTCCACATTTACTTTTCAGTTTGTTAGGATGTAGTGGGTCTTTTCCCGATATCCTTTTGTAATAGTAGAGGCTTCACCAATAGATATAGTTGAGGAGCTTTTCAGTATTTACCTTCTTTTGAGTTGTTTTACAAACCATGAGTTTATTTATTGAGTATTGTTTGGACGTTTTAAAGTTGAGTATTTAAGTTTAATGAATTTAATTCAGTTTTAAGCTTAAGTATGCTTGAGTTAGTCTTCCGCTTGTAGTTAGCAGGGATGAGGGTTTGCTTGGGTACCAGCGTTGGTTCTCGAGTGCCAGCCACGACCAGGGTGTAGACTCGGGTCATGACAAACATGGTATCTAAGCATAGAGTTCAAGTGTCCTAGGGTGTCTATTAAGTCGTGTCAAGTAGGATTTTATTTATGGTTGTGAGGGCCTCACTTCAATAATTAAGGGACTACAAACATTTAAGAAAAGTTTTCCTTCTTCATACTCTAAATCGGGCAATAGACTTGTGTCATAAAGAACTTATTCAGATTCGTGCATTTCTCAAATCCATTCGACTACCTCTCATACTTAAGGTGGTTGACATGTAAAGTCCAGATCCTTACCAATGAGTTACTCTCAGCAAAAGTCTTGAGCATGAGTAAGTTAAGTGTTGAGTTTTGAAAGAATGCACTCTTATTCATATGAATCATGCGTTCAAGCTAAAAGCGAGATGTATTTGCGGACTCTTTTCTCTAAACCTTGTTTCAGTTGAGACCCTTATGAGGAAGTGTGCTTTAGAGCATGGATAGTATTTTCACCAAAAAAGATAGTATGTGTTACGATGTTATAAGCAGTAGTAGTAAAAGTTCCTAGAGTTAGAAGAATGCATGCAGAGGTATAGTAATTTAAGAAAGGAAGGTAGTGATGAGGAAAATTATATTTTTGCACTCATGCACCTAGTGAGTTATTAGTGAGAAGTTTTCCCTTATGGGTAGACTAGGAAGTGATGGGTTTGTGTAGATTTCATTATAGAAGGTAGAGTAAGAGTTACTAGTATGGATGAGTTAGAGTATACTTTCACTAGAAAGGAGCTTCTGATGATATGTCATTGTGTTAGTAAAGACCAAGTCTAGGTGCTGAATAGAAGAGCAGGAGTATTCATGAGGTGATATATATACTCTAGGCTTATGATTTCTTAGGGGCTGCCCACAATATTGAGATGGTTACATAACGAATAAGGAAATGATGTATAGTGAATGGGTAAATAGTAATTAAGTTGTGAAGTGAAATATGCCGGTAAAATATAAGCATGTAGACTGAGAAGTGTCCCTTAATGTTATTTAGTATTCATTTGTTAGATAGTCATGTCATTCACGCAAGATTTTTTGATAACTTGTCAAATGTTAGAGAGTTGTTCATGGTATTAGATGTCTGTGAAGAATCCAAAAGTTTTGAACAAGAGAGGTTCATTACATGGCCGTGTCTTCTTTATTAGTGCTTTAACCTAACAAGGCTTGTTTTGAGTAATTCATGCATTCAGGTGAGTATAATATGATCAAGACATATTTCAATATTCTTTATCATAAAGTTCTCAATAAGTGATACTATGCTTCTCATATATACTGAACCATTAATGCATTTTTCCTTTTTTGTTTTCTTTTACGTAGCATTTGGGTGCAAAAATCATTCCGTAAAGATTTCAATCGAAACCCTATCATTTGGAGAATGTAAAATTATGTGTGACATTTATGGATCTAAACCAAGTCTCTGGTGTTCTTTCCTTGATTCGAAGTTCTCCCAACTAACACACACTGGAGATAGATGTAATGTTTTCTTGCTTTCAATAATTTAAAATCGAGTTTATGCTATATACACACTGATAGTAGGTAACATTTACGTGTTGTAGTAGGTAATACAACTTACGTTTAATCTTACAAGTTTAACTTGGTTACCAGTAGATACTTTTTGGTGAGTTAAATACTTTAGATTTTTAGAGTTTAACCCATATATGTACTGACAACGTAATGAATTTTATACACTATCAATATCAAGTTATAAAAATTAAAAAATATCTACAAGTAATATTTTATGGCAATGGAATATGTAAAATTACTAACCATTTTTTTGGTCTTTTCGCACCATATGAATTTTTATAGGTTGTCAATACCTTGAGTGAAGGAAACATAGATGAAGTTGCACATTATTTGGAAGATCCAAATTTTGTTGACAAACAATTTGAGAAACTTGAATTTGTGGAGCTAAGAGAGTTTGAGGGGACACAATTTGAACTCCTTTTCTTAAAGCTCATATTAGCATATTCCCCTTCACTTTCAAGGATGATTGTTGAACCTTCTGATGAACTTGATGTAGCTAGCTGAGGTATAGGGTTTGTTTGAACAATTGGGGATTTCCTTAAAAGCATCACCAAGGGCAAAAGTCATTGTATCACCTCATGGTCAAGATGTGTAACTTGCATTTAGAGGCAAATTCAGAATTTGAATATCAACAGTAGAACCCATTATCTTGTTTATGTGTATGGGTTCATAGTTCAATATTTCATAAAAATTCAGTGACTTATACTTTCCTTTCATGCTTGATTTTTTGACTTGACTTGACTTGACTCTTAACTTCTCTTGACTTGACTCTTAACTTCTCCTGACTTGACTCTTAACTTTCCTTGAATTGAATTATGGATTCAAGGATCGTGACTTGTGAAAGGAAAGATCTCATGATGTTTAGGAATGATTTTAGATAGCTAAACATGAGAAAAGATCAAGAAATCACCGTTTGAGGGTGGATCCGTGATGTGGAGAAATATTTAAATTTTGGTTCGAAAACAACTTTTGAGGAAGAACGGTTTGTGACCACTCCGCGACTCGATACGATTTTTTCCAAATATGGGGAGCAGGTCCGCGATGCGGAGGCAATGCCCAGATTTGCCCAACGAAATTTCTTCTTCGTTTTTCAGCTCTAAACCCTCTAAACTCCATTGGTTATTTCCCCCAAACACTTAGAATCATCTATACCCTCAAATAACATCAGATTCCACTCGAAAACACAACTAGAATCGTGAATCAATATCAAGAAAACTCCAACAACATAACCAACAAGGATTCAAACGAACTTCATCAAGAATTCAAGGGATTTACTTTCAAATCAATATACTTTGCTGAAATTGAATCAAGTTGGGTGCGTGGATGAACTAACCAAATGCTATGTGATCTCACATACCTTGTAGGGATCACCCCCGATGAAATCCACAAGCTAAACTCGACGATCTTGATGAATCTTGCTTCTCTTCTCCTTTCTCCTATTCTTTTCTCTTTTCTCCAAGCCCTAGCGTATTTTGGTAAAAGCGTAAATTGATCTAATTCTGATTAGACCCTAACTTAATTACCAAAAACGAAATAAAATTATTGGGCAAGGAAAAGACCAAACTACCCTTTCAAAATCCTGATTGTACTTTTCTTATTCAACAACCCAACTTCTAAAGGGCATAACTCACTCATACGAACTCGGAATCGTGCAAACTCAGAGGCATTGAAAATATCATTCCAAGAAGTTTCCTACCATATCTGGAAGTACCTCTAACTCATCTTGAGCTAGAAGTTATGGCCGTTTGAAGTTGGCCAAAACTCAACTTATTCTAACTGAACAAAATTTCCAGATTTTTATTATTTCCAAAAATAACTCTTTCTAATTCTAGCTCTTTCTAGTTCTTTCAATTTGCGAGATGTTACAATATCTCCCTCTTGGGGACAGTCATCCTCGAATGAGATTCCTCTTAGCAGGCTAAGGGTGTAATATTTAACATTCAACTCAAACACCTAACAAGCACTACAATTACAACATGCTAATCTTATAAATAAAAGCCAAGAAAAGGATTAGTACCTTAATTTGGAACTTCTACGAATTTGAAGAGATGTGGATACCTCTTCTTCATATCCTCCTCAGCTTTCCAAGTAGCTTCTTCAACAAATTGGTTCATCCAAAGGACTTTGTCTGATGCTACCTCTTTTGTTCTCAACTTGCGAACTTGGCGATCTAGAATCTGAAAAGGAATCTCCTCATAAGATAAGTTATCCTTGATTCCAATATAATCAGTTGTTATGATCAATGAAGGATCGCCCATGAACTTCTTCAACATGGAGATGTGAAAAAAATTGGATGAACCGCGACTAACTCTTGTGGTAACTCCAACTCATAAGCTACATTACCTACCCTTTTGTATATTTTGTAAGGGACAATATTCTGGGGATTAAGCTTTCTTTTCTTACTAAATCTCATAACACCCTTCATGGGTGAAACTTTCAAGTATACCCAATCATCTAGTTCAAACTCTAACTCCCTTCTCCTAACATCGGTGTAGGATTTCTAACAACTCTGCGCTGTTTTCAACCTCTCTTGAATGACTTTCACTTTCTTCATCACTTGATAAACTAAGTGTGGTCCTATCAACCCTGCTTCACCAACTTCAAACCATCCAATAGGCGATCTGCATCTTCTCGCATAAAGAGCTTCGTAAGGAGCCATCTGGATGTTAGAATGGTAACTATTGTTGTAAGCAACTCAATGAGAGGTAGGTGATCATCCCAATTACACTTGAAATCAATCACCCAACCTACCTTGATACCTCAAAACACTATCTCTCCTTTTTTCAAAAGACATCACTTTTTTTTTGCTTATGAACATTGCCTTTAATTCAAGTAATAAAGGCTCTTGGTCTTGCTTCTGTTTTACTTCTGACGCTAATGATGATTCAGCCCCATTAGTCACCACTACTTCTCCTTCTGTGGAATCCATTACTCGAACTCCTATCCGTGCAAGTTTATGCACCTCTTTTGCTAACTCTTTCTTATCTTCCTCAAAATGGGTGGTACTACCCATAGATAATCTACTCAAGGCATCAGCAACAACATTAGCCTTACCTGGGTGATAAAGAATACTTATGTCATAATCTTTGAGCAATTCTAACCACCTCCCTTGTCTGAGATTAAGCACTTTCTGACTGAACACATATTGAAGACTCTTGTGATCAGTGAATACATCAACATGAACACCATATAAATAATGACGCCATATATTCAAGGCAAATACTACGGCAGCCAACTCCAAGTCATGGGTGGGGTAGTTCATCACATGAACTTTCCACTATATGGAGGCATAAGCTATAACTTTACGATTCTGCAATAATACAAAACCCAAACCAACTCTAGATGCATCACAACACACCACAAAACCTTGAGTACCTTCTGGTAAGGTCAAAACTAGGGCAGTAGTCAACCTCTTTTTCAATTCCTGAAAGTTTTTCTCACAAGCTTTAGACCATTGAAACTTCACTGTTTTCTGAGTCAACTTGGTTAAAGGGGATGAAATGGATAAGAACCCCTCTACAAACCTTCTATAATAGCCAGCCAAACCCAAGAAATTCCTAATATAAGTTGGAGATGTGGGTCTACGCCAATTTTGCACTGCCTCAATTTTCTGAGTATCAACTTTAATTCCCTCTCCAGACACAATGTGGCCTAAGAATGCCACAGACTCAAGCCAAAACTCACATTTCAAGAACTTGGCATACAACTCTTTATCTTTCAAAGTCCGAAGAACTATTCTGAGATAACTAGCATGATCTTCTTCATTCCTTTAATAGATTAGTATGTCATCAATGAAGACGATAACAAACATATTTAAATAAGGTTTGAATACCCTATTCATAAGGTCCATGAATGTTGCAGTTTCAGTATTCAATCCAAAGGACACGACCAAAAACTCGTAATGACCATAATAGGTTTTGGAAGCTGTCTTTGGAATATCACATTCCCTCACTCCTAAATGATTTTAGCCAGATCTGAGGTCCATCTTAGAAATACAAGAAGCACCCTGAAGCTGATCGAAAAGATCATCAATTCTCGTAAGAGGATACTTATTCTTGATGGTAACCTTGTTTAACTAACGGTAATCTATACACATCCTAAGGGAACCATCTTTATTTCTCACAAATAATACCGGAGCACCCTACGGTGAGACACTTGGTCGAATAAATCCCTTATCTAAAAGATCCTTTAACTGCTTTTTAGGCTCTTTTACCTCTGCTGGTGCCATTCTATATGGCGGAATAGATATAGGACGAGTATCTGGGAAAATATCTATATCGAAGTCTATCTTTCCATTAGGAGAGACTTCGAGAAGATCATCTTGAAAGACTTCTGCAAACTCTTTTACTACTGAAACTTACTGAATAGGAGGTATCTCAACACTAGATTCATTAACTCAGACTAAGTGATAGACACACCACTTAGAAACTAACTTCCTTGCCTTAAGGTATGAAATAAATTGACCCTTAGGCACTTCTGAACTGCTTTTCCACTCTAAGACTGGCTCATTAGGAAACTAAAACTTGACAACTCGAGTTCTACAATCAACTGAGACATAAAAGGCATGAAGCCAATCCATACCAAGAATGATATCAAAATCTACTATGTCTAAATTAAATTTGGCATGGTACTCTTGTGATTGATGAAAACATGGAAATCACGATAGAGTCTCTCTGCTAGAATAGACTCACCATCAGGTGTAGAAACACTGAAGGGCCGCTCAAGGAGATTTTGAGGAAGAATATCAAAATTGAAGACTTGGATCATACCAGTGACAACATTTGGCGAATCCTGTTGCTCTCGGTGACTAGCGATAACATAAAGACGGTTTCCTTTTCTGCCTACCCTTGAAGTAGCTCATTTAGATGCAGCTCTATCTGGTGGAGCAACTTAAGAAGACTGGGCTCTATTGCCCCTATTACCATTACTCTGTCTGCTCTTAGGACACTCTCTCATAAAATGATCGTTCTGGCCACACTTGAAGCAACTAGTGGAGTCATCATGACAAATCCCTGAGTGGCTCCTACCACACTTAGCACATGCAGGAGTCTTAGTACCTTATTGTGCCTTACTACCTTGCGAAATGCGCAGGTCTAGCTCTGAAGTTCTGAGAATTCTGACTATTGTACTCATATTTTTCCCTTGGTTCAGGTGCACTAGCAGATGATGAAGCATGTCCTTTCTAATTATGTTGGAAACAAGACCGGTTCAAATTACTCTTCTGCTGCCCAGATTCGTTCCCTGATGTCTTAGCCCTATTATTCTCAAACTCTTCTCCATCCTTCATCTGGTCCTCCTCAACTTGTTGCATATGGATCATCATCCTTGCTATGCCCATGTAACCTATTAGCATGACTGCCTTACTTTCCTTATTTGAAAGACGAGGCGACCCAACAATGAATAAACTCATCCTACTCCTTATATCTGCAACCATCTCCGTAGCATAGCAGGAAAGTTGGGTGAACTTCAGCCCATACTCAAGATTGCTCAAAGAATCCTGCTTAAGTGTGAGAAACTCTCTTATCTTTGCCTCTCTTAGATCACGGAGAAAGAAGCGGCCCATGAAGGCATTCTCAAACATAGCCCAGTTCACAATCAGTTAGGCGCAAGCACGAGTTAGAAATAAAATTTTTAGAGATAAAACTCTAACGCATGAAATGTGTATGAAAGAAGTGAAGGAATTTCCTAAATGTTGTAGCCTCCTAATTATAGATGTGGTGCGCTTCATACCGATAACTAGGATTCTACAGACGCGGCTTCATAGACTCCTTAGGACTTTTGAACTCTATTCTCTGATACCAAGTTTGTCACGACCCGAGCCTACACCCCGGACATGGCTGGCACTCGAGAACCATTATTGTCCCCAAGCTAACCCTTAGCTTGGCTTACCTAACTCAACGTAAGACTCTATGCATATTTATAATGATCAAAAGCACTATACTCACTTGAATAATAAAATACTGAGAATGCTTAAAAGTAAAAAATTCAACTTGGCCAAAATGGCAACTTAAGTCTTAACATATGAAATGACAATGAAAAGACTAAAGAACTAACATCTGACTGTCTATGAAGCCGGTAAAACAATTGAGATGGATGTCGGGACAAACCCCATGACATCCTAATAAACGAACAAAGTAACTGAAAGCAATAAAAGGAGTCCTCTGGAATGGAAGGAGGCTCACCAATTAACTTTGGAGTGCTCACTAAATCAATGATGCACTGGATACCGATCCTAGTTACCTGTGTCTGCATCATAATAAGATGTAGGCCAACTGGCATCAGTACATTGAATGTACGAGTATGTGAGTTTGAATGCTAAACAAAATATAGGCTTGAAAAGAATCTGAAGAACTTACCTAGCTCAACTAAACTCATTTCAATATAAAGCAGTTTAAAACAAGTACAATATAAAGAAAATATGTTTAAAACATGATGTCAACTTTGTGTGTATGCAAAGATACATATAACTCTGAAATGTATGTAAAAATACAATAAACTGTGTATATAAGAACACAAATTACTTTTGTGGGAGTTTCTCTAACCGACAACCATCACGTATGAGCTATTGTGATGATACAATGTTTTTCCTGATGCTGTGAGGGCCGTCCTATACCTTACCGAGGGTTTAGAACCTGAACTACGAAGTGGATCAACTAGTCTATGCTAAAAAGCACTAAAGGAATCATCTACAAAGTATGACCATTTTCTACCCATGGTGGCTACATAGTTTATGGTAGCTCGGAATTCTCTGAATTCTCCTCTATGTCGGTGCTCAATACTACTCCAAACATATACTAGTTCTTTATGTTTAAAAACTTAACTTCTTTATGTGGTTTGAGATAATTGCTCAAAAATTAGCTCAAAAGCTATCTTGGAAATCTCAGTTTCCCTTCTTGCTTAATTGTGAAAGCATTTACTCTTTTCTGAAAACTAGCTCAAAGGCTCTTTGGAAATCAAAGTTTGCCTTCTTGCTTAAGTGTCAAAGCATCTACTCTTTTCTAAAAACTAGCTCGAAGGCTCTTTGGAAATCAAAGTTTCCCTTCTTGCTTAAGTGTCAAAGCATTTACTCTTTTCTGAAAACTAGCTCAAAGGCTCTTTGAAAATCAAAGTTTCCCTACTTTCACATTTTAAACTCTTTAGGAATACATAGTTCACATATACTTTTGAAGAAATGAACTTCAACTTTACTCTTTATTGAACTCAAAACTCAAGTCTTAAAACAAAGTTAAATCATTTGTAAAAGACTTTTGGAAAACTTTATGAACTTCTCTTAACTTGACTCTTGACTTCTCTTGACTTGACTCTTAACATCTCTTGACTTGACTCTTAATTTGTCCTGACTTGACTCTTAACTTTACTTGAATTGAATTACGGATTCAAGGATCGTGACTTGTGATAGGAAAGATCTCATGATGTTTAGGAATAATTTTGCATAGCTAAACATGAGAAAAGATCAAGAAATTACTCTTTGAGGGTGGGTCCGCGATGCGGCGAAGTATTTATATTTTTGGTTCGAAAAACAACTTTTGAGGAAGAACGGTCTGTGACCGCTCCGCGATGCAGAATGATTTTTCCCAAATCTGGGGAGCAGGTCTGCGACGCGGAGGTACTGCCTAGATTTACCCGACGAAATTTCTTCTTCATTTTGCAGCTCTAAACCCTCTAAACTCTATTGGTTCTTTCTCCAAGCACTTAGAATTCTCTATAACCTCAAATAACATCAGATTCCACTCGAAAACACAACTAAAAATGTGAATCGATCTCAAGAAAACTACAACAACACAACCCACAAGGATTCTAATGACCTTCATCAAAAATTCAAGGGATTTAGTTTCAACTCAATATACTTTTCTGAAATTGAATCAAGTTAGGCGCATGGGTGAACTAACCCAACGCTATGTGATCTCACATACCTTGTAGGGATCATCCCGACGAAATCCACAAGCTAAACTCGACGATCTTGACGAATCTTGCTTCTCTTCTCCTTTCTCCTCTTCTTTTCTCTTTTCTCCAAGCCCTAGCGTATTTTGGTAAAAGCGTATACTGATCTAATTCTGATTAGACCATAACTTAATTACCAAAAACCAAATAAAATAATTGGGCAAGGAAAAGACCAAATTGCCCTTTCAAAATTCGGATTGGACTTTCCTCATTCCAACAGCCCAACTTTTAAAGGGTGTAACTCACTCATACAAACTCGGAATCGTGTAAAATCAGCGGCGTTGGAAAGATCATTCTAAGAGCTTTCCTACCATATTTGGAAGTACCTCTAAATCATCCTGAACTAAATGTTATGACCGTTTGAAGTTGACCAAAACTCAACTTATTCTAACTGAACAACATTTCTAGATTTTTATTATTTCCAAAAATCACTTTCTAATTCTAGATCTTTCTAGTTCTTTCAATTTGCGCGATGATACATACAAGATTAAAAAATCTTCTTTATTTTATTAAACTCTGTGTCAGGTCAAACTAGATCATTCTTTTTTAAACGGAGGGAGTACTCTTTTATACAAGCCTCAATGTCGAAGTTCATTAATGGAATTGATGTATTGTTTATATGATATATAAAATTCAATACTTTTGAGATTTAAACAGTCAGTACCAAGCTTGCATTAAGAATACAAACTTAATTATTAGAGCAATTTTAGACCTTGATGTATATTTTCTTCATCTAGTGTATAATTAGTCGATGAGTTCTCTCTTGTTATGTGATGAAACATGAGGGATAAAGAAGGCTGTAATGGCAAAAGAATATTCTACATCGACAAAATTACAAAATATCTACGAGAAATATGTAGGTTATATAAGAGAAAAGCTTCCTTCCTTTTTCGGGGTATGTGAAGCAATGTCAAACAAAAGACTAATGATGGGAGTTTCTCAATACGACAACCATCACTATGAGCTATTGTGATGATACGTCTCAACCACGCTATCAGAACTGTCCTATAACTTGCCGGGATATATATAGCCTCAACTAAGTGGATCCACTAGTCTATGCAAAAATCACTAAGGAATCATCTAAAAAGTATGACCCTTTCTACCCACGATGGCTACATGGTTTATGGAGACTTGAGTTAATATGAGCTCGTCCCCATATTTGTGCTCAATACTACTCCTAAAATATACTCAACTCATATGCTTTTATACAAAACTATTTATGTTACTTGAGGTAATTACTCAAAAAGCTTATCGCTTAAAAGAGATGGAACACAAAACTACTTATGAAAACTCATTTGAAAATTGGTGTTTCCTCTTATTTTAAAGGTAAAAGCATTTTCTTCTTGGGATTACTTAGTGCCCATATATCATATAAAGAAATGAACTTGGCTCTAGTCCTTCTCAAACTCAAGGCTTAAGTATTTAAGGGAAAAAGGATAAATATACCCCCAAACTATCGTAAATGGTATGCAGATACCATCCGTCATACTTTTAGGACATTTGCACAAGACTTTTGAAATACTCAAAACTCTCTTGACTTGAATCTAATCTCTACCTTGATTTTATTTATGGATTCAAGATCCATGATCTCGTGTTATAGACAATATCATGATGTTTAGATGTACCTTAGAGTATAGAAATAAACTAGGAAGCATAGGTACAATTCAAGGAAGCTCAAACGGAAAGAAATGAGAAAGGGTAGAAGACCTGGCGTCCCTGGCGCTCTGAGTGGTGCGGGGTGCCAGAGGGAAATTTTCAAAATTGGGGGTGAGGCGCACTAGCTGGCTTGGCGCCCCAGAGCCCAAACTACATATCACAATGTGGGGTGCCGTGGCTGGCACGGCGGCCGAAACTCCTCCCCAGAATTCCCTGAATTTTCTTGCTCGTTTTTCAACTCTAATCCCCCAAGATTCGATTTGTTCTTTCCCTAAATACCTAGATTCGTCTACACAACCAAAATGTGCAAGAATCTTTTCAAAACAACATCAATTTTCATGAATTTAACTCAACAACTTCTCAAACAACTTCAACAAATCTAGTACCCAATAGTATTTCAACAAAATTCATCAAGAACTCAATTTATATATTTTCCATAACATATATTCGCGGAATTAAATCATGATTGGAGCGTGGGTGAACTAACCCAATGCTATGTGATCTCATATACCTCATAGGTATCAACCATTGGCGAAACTCACAAGCTTAATTTCAAGAACGTGACAATCCTTGCTAGTTCTCCTCTTTTCACCTCTTCTTTTCTCTTCTCTCAACACCCTAACTTAATAATCTAAACCGTAAACTGAACCAATTCAGTTTAGACCCCAACTTAATTACCAAAAATGAATTTAATTGATTGAGTAGTGAAAAGACCATAATACACCTAAAAAATCCGGTTTTGACTTTCGTTTTCTAGACAACGCAACTTAAAATGGGCATATCTCCCTCATACTAACTCGAAATCGAGCAAACTCGGCGGCGTTGGAAAGGTAATTAGAAGATATTTTCTATGGTGTCTAGTAGCCCACTCAACCCATCCTGATATAGGATTTATGTTCGTTTGAAGTTGACCCAAAACTCTTACTTAGCTTAACTTTGTCAAACTTTGCAATTTGATTATTTCCAAAAACGATTTCCTTCTAATTCTAGTTATTTCTAGTTCTTTCAAATATCGAGGTGTTACAATATCTTCCCATTGGGAAAATTCATCCTCGAATGATATTACTTTTAGTAGTCTAAGGGTGTAACATCTAACATTCAACTCAAACATCCAACAAGCAAATCTAACACATTAAGCATATCAATTAAAGAGTACTAAGAAGAGAATTAGTACCTTGGCCTGGAATTTCTCTGGCCTCAAATAGATGTGGATACCTCTTCTTTATATCCTCTTCAGCTTCCCAAGTAGCTTCCTCAACAAACTAATTTGTTCAAATAACTTTGATTGATGCTACTTCCTTGATCCTCAACTTGTCTACCTGACGGTCTAGAATCTTAACAGGGATCTCCTCATAATACAAGCTATCCTTGATACCAATATCTTCAGTTGGTATGATATAGGAAGGATCTGCCATGCACTTCTTCAATATGGAAATATGAAATACTGGATGGACCGTTGCTAACTATTGTGGTAGATCCAACGCATATGCTACATTACCAATCCTTTTGGATATTCTGTAAGGGCCAATATACCGGGGACTAAGCTTCCCTTTCTTACCAAATCTCGTAATACCCTTCATGGGTGAAACTTTCAAGTATACCCAATCATCTACTTCAAACTCTAACTCCATTATACTATCATAGTGTAGGATTTCGGATGACTCTGCGCTGTTTTCAACATCTCTTGTATGAGTTTTACATTCTCCATAGCTTGATGAACTAAGTATGGTCCAATTAACCCAGCTTCACCAACTTGAAACCATCCAATAAGAGATCTGCATCTTCTCTCATAAAAAGCTTCATATGGAGCCATCTGGATGCTAGAGTTGTAACTAATTTTATAAGAAAACCCAATGAGAGGTAGGTGATCATCCCAATTACCTTTGAAATAAATCACACAGGCCCTCAACATATCTTCTAGAGTTTGAATAGTGTGCTCTACTTGACCATCTGTCTGAGGATGAAAAGCAGTACTTAAGTTCACCTACAAATCCAAACCTCTCTGGAAAGACTTCCAGAATTGTGTAGTAAATTGTGCCCCTCTATCTGATATAATCAAAACTAGCACCCCCATGAAGTCTAACTAGCTCTTGAAGATACCTGTAATAGTCCTTTGCTGAATGGGTAGTCTTTACCGGTAAAGAGTGGGCTAATTTGGTCATTCAATCAACAATCATCCAAATAGAATCATGTTTTCTACGAGACCGTGGCAACCCAGTAATGAAGTCCATATTGATCATCTTCCACTTTCATTCTGGTCTCTCTATATTCTAAGCCATACCATTGGACCTTTGATGCTCTACCTTAACTTGTTTGCAGTTCGAACACTTAGCAACCAACTCTATAATGCCCTTCTTCATACTACTCCACCAATAAGCTTCTCTCAAGTCACGATATATCTTTATGGAACCCGGATTGATAGAATACCTGGAGCTATGAGATTCCTCCATGGTCCTCTGTTGGAGTTCATCCACCCTTGGTACCGACAACCTACTTTGATACCTCTATACGCCATCCTCCCTTTGTTCAAAACTCATTACTTTTTTCTTATGAACATTTGCCTTCAATTCAAGCAAAATAGGATCTTGGTTTTATTTCTCTTTCACTTCTGACACTAATAATGATTCAGCCAAATTCATCACCACTACTCCTCATTATGTGGAATCCATTAGGGGAACTCCCAATCGTGCAAGTCTATGCACATCTTTTACTAGTTCTTTCTTCTCTTCCTCAACATGGGAAGTACAACCCATAGACAACCTGCTCAAGGCATCAACATTAAAATTATCCTTACCTGGGTGATCGAGAATACTCATGTCATAATCCTTGAGTAATTCTAACCACCTCCTTTGTGTGAGATTAATCTCTTTCTGACTAAACACATATTGAAGGCTCTTGTGATCAGTGAAAATATCCACATGAACACCATAAAGATAATGATGCCATATTTTCAAAGAAAATACTATGGCAGCCAACAATATATCATTGCCTGGGTAATTGTTCTCGTGTACTTTCAACTATCTAGAAGAATAAGCTATAACTTTGTCATTCTGCACTAACACACAACCAAACCCAACTCTGGACGCATCACATTATACCACAAAACCTTGAGTACCTTCTGGTAATGTCAATAATGGGGCACTAGTCAACCTCTTTTTCAATTCATAAAGGCTTTTCTCACAAGCTTCAGACCATTGAAACTTCACTATTTTCTGAGTTAACTTGGTCAAAGTGGACGAAATAGATGAGAACCTCACTACGAACCTTCAATAATATCAAACCAACCCCAGAAACTTCTAATATAAGTTGGAGATGTGGGTCTAGGCCAATTCTGTGTTGCCTCTATTTTCTGGGAATGAACTCTAATTCCATCACCGGAAATAATGTGGCCTAAAAATGCCATGGACTCAAGCCAAAACTCACATTTAGAGAACTGAGCATACAGTTCTCTATCCTTTAGAGTTTGTAGAATTATTATAAAATGGCTATTATGATCCTTCTCATTTCTCGAATATATTAGAATGTCATCAATAAACACGATAGCAAATATATCTAAATAATGCCTGAATACTCTGTTCATAAGGTCCATGAATGTTGCAGGTGCATTGGTTAAACCGAACGACATGACCAGAAACTCATACTGACCATAACGGGTCCATAAAATTGTCTTTGGAATATCACATCCCCTTACTCTTAACTGATGATAGCTAGATCTGAGGTCTATCTTAGAGAAATAAGTGGCACCCAGAAGCTAATAAAAAAGATCATCAATTCTCGGAATAGTATATTTATTCGTGATGATAACCTTATTCAACTGACGGTAATCTATAAACATTATAAGGGAACCATCTTTCTTCCTCACAAATTAAACCGTAGCGCCCCAAGGTGAGACACTTGGTCGAATAAAACCCTTATCAAGGAGATCTTTCAACTGTTCGTTTAGCTCTCTCAACTCTGCTCGAGCCATTCTATATGGAGGAATATATATAGGACGAGTATCCGGAAGAACATCAATATCGAAGTTTATTTCTCTCTTAGGAGGGACTCTTGATAGATCATGAAGAAAGACTTCTGGGAACTCACTCACTACTTGAACTGACTCAATAGGAGGTGTATCAAAACTAGAGTTATTAACTCGGACTAAGTGATAGACACACCCCTTGGAAACTATTTTTCTCGCCTTAAGATACAAAATGAAATGACCCTTAGGCTCTGCTGAACTGCTACTCCTCGCTATAACTGACTCATTAGGAATTTGGAACTTTAAAACTCGAGTTCTACAATCAATGGAGACATAACAGGCATGAAGCCAGTCCATACCCAAAATAACATCAAAATTAACCATGTCTAACTCAACTAAATCATACATGGTGCTATTGTGATTGACAAAAATAGTACAATCACGATAAATACTCTCATCTAGAATGGACTCGCCAATAGGTCTAGAAACAGTGAAGGGCTCACAAAGTTTCTCAGGAAGAATATCAAAATTCATTGCAACATAAGGAGTCACAAAAGATAAACTGGCTCCTGGGGCTACCAAAGTATAAACATCAAAAGTAAAGTATGTGATCATAATAGTGACAATGTATGGAGAATTACCTTGATCTTGACGACTAGTGATCGCATATAGGCGGTTTGCTCCTCCACCAGTACCTGAAGTAGCTCCTCTAGGTGTGCCCTCTTTGGTCGAGCAACTGAGGAAGATTGGGCTTTATTACCCCTATTTCCATTTCTTTGCCTATTCTAAGGACACTCTTTGATGAAATGATCGTCTTGTCTGCACTTGAAACATCCTGTAGAGCCATCGCAACAAGTACCTGGGTGGTTTCTACCACACTTAGCACATGTAGGAGCCCAATTACCTCCTTGTGCCACACTACCCTAAGACTGAGAAGGTCTAGCCCTGACATTCTGTGAATTCTTACTTTTATACTCACCTTTGTTCCTTGGTGCATGTGCACTAGAAAATAATGGAGCAGGTCCCTTTTGCTTATGTTGAAAGGAAGAACGCTAACATTACTCCTTTGGTGCCCAGACTCATTCCCTGTCTTAGCCTTTTTGTTTCTGAATTCTCCCCTATCCCTCAGCTTCTCCTCCTCAACCTTCTGCACAAAACCATAAGCCTCACTATGTCCATGTCCCCTATCAGCAAAGCTCTGTTGCCCTCCTTTCTGGACAGACGAGATAATCCAGCAACAAATAAACTCATCCTACTCCTCATATCCACAACCATCTCCGGAGCATATCAATAAAGTTGGGTGAACTTCAAACTCTACTCATGAACACTCATAGGTTCCTGCTTTAGGGTAAGGAATTCCCTTACCTTGGATTCTCTTAGTTCACGGGGAAAGAAACGCCCCAAGAAAGCACTCTCGAACACAATCCAACTCAAAACCGGTGAATCCTCAGCCACTCTTCTTCAATTGGTCAAACCAAGTCCTAGAAACACTCTTCAGTTGATAGGCATCTAGTTCCACCCGCTCAACATCCGCAACGTGTATAATCTAAAACACTTTCTGCAGTTCCTTTTCAAAGTTTTCCAGATCCTCTTTTGTGCTTGAACCACAGAGAAAATTGAAACCCTTGGTGCCGTTGATGAAGAGAAACGTGAGGGTTTGAGAAGAAGAATATGTCTCTAAATAAATTGGAGGGAAAAGTAAGTAGCACGTCCATCTTTTTTTTAAAGTTATTTGTGAATTTTATTTTTAACCCAAATATAATTTATCCTAGTCATTTTTGTCGTCGATAAGTTCTCCCTCAGTTCCCTACTATTCATAAGAAATACTAATTGTTGAGAGACTGATTGATGAAAGCCCAGTTAGGCCTCAACCGATAGCCTTGTTCAATAAATGCTGAAAAATGAAAAATAATATATATATGTATATACTAGTAAGTTTTTTAACGATCGGAATAATATTTTATAACGACTAAATATTTATCCCCTCGCTTATAATAAATTAAAAACTAACTCTACCGACCAAAAAAATATTTTTTCATTATAAATACACTTTTTACGACCTCATATATGTCCCTACGTTAAGAGATTGTCGTTAAAAAACACTTTTCTTGTAGTGATCCTCAATAACTCATGGATCATCGAAGCACGAACCACTTCTTGTCTAGCCCATCTTTTTTTCCCAACCTGGTTAGTCAGAGCTTGACTTAACATTCGGATTGCTTACCTAAATTAAGCATTGTTGACCTCTCATTGGGGTTGCACTTCTAGTGCATTAGGTAACCCTTGCTCCTCAACGTTCCTCCTATCGGGACGACCTCGGACATCTCTTCATGGAGGCATGATTTGAAAGACACGTGCAAGCACTAGTTAGAAAGAAACTTCATAAAGATTAAATCTATCGCACGAAATGAATATGAAAGAAGTGAGGATGTTCCTAATGTCGCAACCTCCTAATTATAGATGTGGCGTGCTTCATATCGATAACTAGGACTCTACGGACACGAATTCATAGAATCTTTAGGACTCTTAAACTATGTGCTCTGATACCAGGTTTATCACGCCTCGAGCCTACACCTTGGGTGGGAGTGGCACTCGAGAACCATTATTGGCCCCATGTGAACCCTTGGCCTGACTAGACTCTCAGTAGAAGACTTTCTCAACATAAAATGCACTTAAATACAATCTTCAATAAACTGTCTGAATAGATAAACTAAGAATGTTTGAAATATAATATTCAACCTAGCCAGCATGGCAACTCAAGTCTTTAAAATCATACAACTATAATATCAGGACTAAAGAACTCATATCTAACTGTCTATGAAGCCTCTAGATACTAAGAGGGATGTCGGGACACGACCGTCATCATCCTAACAATAAAATAGCAAAAATCAATAAAACAAAACATAATCAAAGGGATCCTCCAGAAAGCAAGGCGGCTCACCAACTTACTCTGAGTGTTCGACTGGACCAATGAGGCACTGGATGCTATTCCTGGTTACTTGTAGCTGCATCATAAAATGATGTAGGTGAAATGGCATCAGTACATTGAATATACCAGCATGCGAGGGGAAAACTAAACACGTCATAAGTTTGAAATAAATTCTGAAAGAACACTTACCTCAGCTTTACTCAACTCATGAATACTCAATCTCAAATGCATAATTAAACGACAGTAAAGGTGCAGTTTATGTAAAGCATTTTAAACAACAATAAATATCTCAATATACATATATATAAAGTAATATAACACGATGGGAGTTTCTCTAACCGACAACCATGACTATGAGCTAATGTGATGATACAGCGTCTCGCCCACGTTGCCAAAAGTGTCCTATAACTTGCCGAGATAGACAACACCTCAAAATAGTGGATCCACTAGTATATGCTAAAAATCACTAAGGAGTCATCTAAAAAGTATGACCCTTTCTACCCACGATGACTTCATGGTTTATGGAGACTTGAGTTATTATTGACTCGTCCCCATATCGGTGCTCAATACTACTCCCAAATTATACTTTGATCATATGTTTTCAAACAAAACTCTCTATTATTTAAGGTAATTACTCAAAAATCTTATCTCATAAAAGAGATGGAACTCAAAACTACTCATGAAAACTCATTTGAAAATCGGTGTTTCTTCTTTCCTTAAAGGTGAAAACATTTGCTCCTCGGTATTACTTAGTTCCCATATATCATTTAAAGAAATGAACTTCGCTCTACTCCTTCTCAAAATCAAGGCTTAAGTCCTTAAAACAAGTTTAAAATGATTGCATAAGACTTTTGAAAGGCTCTAAGAACACTCTTGACTTGAATCTTAGATCTACCTTGAATTTGATTTATGGATTCAAGGGACATGATCTCGTATTATAGATAGTATCATGATGTTTAGATGTACCTTAGAGTATAGGAATCAACTAGGAAACATAGGTACAATTCAAGGAAACTCAAACGGAAAGAAGTGGAAAAGGGTAGAAGACCTGGAGTCCCTGAGACTCTGCGTGGTGTGGGGCGCCAGAGGGAAATCATCAGAACTGGGGGTATGGTGCACAGGCTGGCGTGGCACCCCATAACCCAAACTATAGATCACATAGTGGGGGCACTTTGGCTGGTGTGCTTCTCCAGACCCCTCCCTAGAAAATCCCTGAATTTTCTTATTCGTTTTTCAACTCTGAACCCCCTAGATTCGATCGGTTCTTTGCCTAAACACCTAGATTAGACTACACAACGAAAATGTGCAATAATCTACTCAAATAACATTAATTTAACTCATGAACTTCTCAACAAATTCAACAAATCAAGAACCCAATAAAATTTCAACAAAACCCATGAAGAACTAAATTTCTATAATTTCAAGAACATAAATTTGCAGAATCGAATCATGATTGGCGCGTGGGTGAACTAACCCTATGCTATGTGATCTCACATACCTCGTAGGGATCAACTCTTTGAGAAATTCACAAGCATAGCTTCAAGAACGTGACAAATTCTTGCTTCTTCTCTTCTTTTCTCTTCTCTTAAAACCTTAACTTAATCTTGTAAAGCGTAAACTGAATCAATTCATTTTAGTCCCCAACTTAATTACCAAAAATGAATTTCATTAATTGTCTAGTGAAAAGACCAGAGTACCTCTCAAAAATTTGGTTTTGACCATAAAGAGGTAAAGGGTGATCAAGTCCTCGATGCTATGAGGACTTACCAAATCTTCTTTCCTTGATCTATTATGAACCTAGCCACGAGAGTGGAAGACAATATTGCCGAACGCTATATTTGATAAGAATGTAGGCAAAAGTATGCGTTAGTACAATAATGTACTAAATATGATGGCTAGCATAAAACGTCAACATACTATATAAGAGGCATTAGTCAACATAAGTCATATATCATAATCTATAAGAGACAATAGCATAAGTCATAAGCATAAGAGATATCATCATAAGACATAGGCTATAGCATAATAGACAATAATCTTTACTTGTCAGGATATTAGGTAACA
This sequence comes from Solanum chiquidenum, assembly GCA_029582725.1. Classification (NCBI taxonomy): domain Eukaryota; kingdom Viridiplantae; phylum Streptophyta; class Magnoliopsida; order Solanales; family Solanaceae; genus Solanum; species Solanum chiquidenum. Next base: position 7,711 of record JAJOOS010080978.1, on the reverse strand, counting down.
TCATAGTCATAGGCATACTCAATCCGTTTTTAGACAGCCCAACTTCAAATGAGCATATCTCCCTCATACGAACTTGAAATTGAGAAAACTCGGCGGCGTTATAAAGATAATTCGTAGATCTATCCTACGTATCTAGTATCCCACCCAACTCATCCTTATCTAGGAGTTATGGTCATTTGAAGTTGACTAAAAATCACAGTTAGCTTAACTTTGTCAAACTTTCCAAATTTGATTATTTTCAAAAACAATTTCTATCTAATTCTACTTGTTTCTAGTTCATTCTAATAGCGAGGTGTTACACATGAGAGGATCATTGACTGGTCACATAGATGTATTATTGAGAATATGGAATTGTACATTGATCCTAAACTGATGATTGTTATTTTATATGTTTGTTATATGCATGCTTTATTATGTTTTGATTACTTGTATATGTTCCACTTATTAAAATAGCCGCGTGATCCTACCAGTACACTGTGGTTTTGTACTAATACTGCACTTGCTTTTTTTTGTTAAGTACAGGGCATCTTCAGTCGGCTACTAACAAACCTCGTTTAGAAGACCAGTGGTTGATTCAAATTTAGGGGTGAGCCATCTTTTCTAGGCAACCATGAGTTCTCTCTTTGCTCAGTCCATCTTATTCGGACATAGATTAGTACTTTAGATAATCACATATTTAATTGGCTTGTACCCAATTTCTTTAGACTTATGGTTCTTTGTTAGAGTTTTACTACATTGACTTTCAGGTTCTAGAGAATATTTCTGCGTGTGTTGTTAGTCGTTGTTAGATCTTTTGGAGTTTATGGAAACTCTACTTTTGTTTTGCTTTTAAACATGCTTTTGTATCTTTAAATGCCTAGTATTTGATTAAGTTGTGTAGTTGTTGGGGTAGCTAATTAGTATTAATGGTTCTCCCACTGGCAAGTTAGTGTGGAAGCCAATCACGACAGTCTGGGTCGTGACAAAGTTGGTATCATAGAACTAGGTTCATTAATCTTGATGTACCAAAATGAGTCTAATAGAGTCTTATGGAATGGTACGGAGACGTATGTACCTTTCTTCTAAAGGCTATAGGACTTTAGGAAATCTCTCTTTTTCTTTTCTCTCCTTTCATGCTATACCTTGGTTCCAATTGGTATCTATTGATCCAAATTGATATATATTCTCCTTCACTCTTCTATCAGCAGATGGTTAACACTAGGTTCAACGACATGAGGCCCGTAGCTCACGTTAATGCACCAGCTGAGGAATCCACAACAAGAGGTCACAGTCGAGGCAGGGGTAGAGGAAGAACAAGGGGTAGAGGTCGAGGAAAGGTAGCGCTTACTAGGGATGGAGAACCAGTTGAGAATGCTCCCAGAAATGAGGTTCCTCTTGCACATCATCAAGTGATAGCTGAGAATGTAGATGTTGAGAATGAGAAGGGTGTTGGACAAGAGGAAGAGGTGCAGACTGAGACTACATGTATTTCTCTTTTAGACCAAGTGTTATCTCAACAGATTATGTCGTTCCTAAAAGGATTGGATGGTCCTGGAGTACATCCCTTAGTTGAAGAAACTCTAGCTCCCGCCAATCCCCCTATTGCGATCATTGTCCCTAAGGTGGGTGTAACGGTAGGTACCGATGCCTTTTTTTGTCCTTTGTTGGGTCATGTTATTACTCGTAATGAACACAAGATGTTGACTAAGTTCTTGAAATTGAAACCGCCTGTGTTCCATGGTTCCGAGAGTGAGATCGCCTATGAATTCATTCTAGATTTTTATAAGAGGCATCATAAGTTGGGAATTGTCCATTAGCATGGAGTAGAGTTTGTGACTTTTCAACTTTATTGTGATGCTAAGTAGTGGTGGAGAGATTATGTGGAGTACAACTCTTCAACTTTACCCCCACTCACTTAAACCCAGTTTCATGCTCTGTTCTTGGAGAAGTATGTGCCTCAGACTTTCAGAGATTGTAAGAAGGATGAGTTCATGGATTTGGAGCAGGGTGGTATGCTTGTAACTTTTTATGAGGCTAAGTTCCACGCTTTGTCTAGATATGCTACGTAGTTGGTGACTATTGAGGAATAGAGGATCTGCCTATTTGTTAAGAGACTAAATTCTGTGTTTACATGTATTGTTTGTTCATATGACCTCTGCTGGAAAAAGCTTCAATTAGGTGATTGATTTTGTGAAAAAGGTAGAAGGAGTTAGATGTGATGAGCGGCTAAGGCTTTGGATAAGAAAGCTAAGAATATAGGTAACTTTCAGGGTTCTTACTCCAGAGGTTCAAGAAGGCCGACAATTGCACCCCGACCAATTCAGTCTACTATGCCTGCTTCTACAGGTAATTACTCGGGAACTCCACTTCATAATTCGATTAAGGATAGTTATTGAGTCGCACCTTTGGCGGGAAGTAGGCTATCTTTCTATCGCACTTGTTATAATTTTGGAGAACCTGGGTATATGAGGAGTGATTGTCCCCACTTGTGCATATTGGATTTCGCGAAGCAGTAGACTAGAGTAATGGTACCCATGGGCAATGGTAGTAATGGTCGAGGACATCCACAAGGTAGAAGAGGTGGAAATAAGTGAGGCCATGGAGGTCGGGGAAATGGCAACATAGGAAGAGGTACGGTGCAGCCAGGTAGGGAAGTTGCCTGTCATGATAACAAGGCTCAGTGTTATGCCTTTATGGGCAAGACCAACGCGGAGGCATCTGATGCAGTGATCACATGTAATATTCTTGTCTATGACCGAATGGACAATGTATTATTCAATCCAGGTTCTACATATTCTTATGTATCCATTCAGTTTACCTTGGGATTTGATATGATTTGTGACATACTTGATACCCCCATCCATGTTTCTACCCTAGTTGGAAAGTATGTCATAGTCACCCATGTCTATCGTGCTTGTCCTATTTTGTTTATGGGTTTTCAGACTTGGGCTGATTTGGTGATTTTTTATATGACTGACTTTGATATAATCTTAGGCATGACTTGGCTGTCCCCTTATTATGTTTTGTTCAATTGTAATATGAAATTTGTGACTTTAGAGATCCCGTATGGAAAAATTAGAGTGGGAATGGGTGTAAAATCCTAAGCTAGTTAAGATCATATACTCCTTGCGGGCTAGGAAACTGTAAGGGAAAGGTTGTTTGGCTTTTTTGGCTCGTATTTGGGATGTTGAGGTTGAGTCTCCCTATATTGAGTCTATTCCTATGGTGTCAGAATATTGAAAAGTGTTTCCTACTTATTTTCCTGGTATGCCTACGGATAGAGATATAAATTTTTGCATTGATTTGATTCATTTGTGATAGTATTTATTGATGACATTTTTGTGTATTCGAAAAGTGAGGAAGAGTATATCGACCATCTTCATATTGTTCTAGGTGTTCTTGGGAAACAAAAGTTGTATGCAAAATTTTCTAAGTGTGAATTTTAGTTGACTTCGGTTACCTTTTTAGGGCATGTAGTGTCAATGGAAGGGGTAATGGTAGATCTCCAAAAGATTGAAGCGGTAAAGAATTGGGTTCGACCTAGCTCTGTGACTGAAGTTAGGAGTTTTGTGAGGGTCGCTAGCTACTATCGTCGATTTGTGAAGAACTTTGATTTTATTGCCAAGCATCTGACTAGTTTGCCCAAGAAAGAGTTACCCTTCGAATTGACTGAAAAGTGTGACGAGAGCTTTCAAAAGCTCAAGACTCTTTTGTCCACAAGACCTATCCTAGCACTACTGGTGGAAGGTAAGAATTTCATTGTTTATTGTGATGCTTCCCATTCAGGTTTTGGTGTTGTGTTAATGCAGGATAAGAATATCAAAGTTTATGCATCGCGGCAGTTGAAGGTGTATGAGAGGAATTACCCAACACATAATTTAGAGTTGGCAGCGGTATTGTTTGCTCTTAAGATCTGATGACATTACCTCTATGGTGTCAAGTGTGAGGTGTTTGCTGATCATCGTAGCTTGCAGCATGTGTTTACTCAAAAGGATCTGAATTTAGGACAGGGAAGAAGGATGGAGTTACTCAAGGATTATTATGTGACCATCCAGTATCATCTTAGAAAGGATGTTGTAGTGGAAGACACATTAAGTAGGAAGGCGGTGAGCATGGGTAATCTAGCTTGCTTGAGTGTATCCAAGCGACCTTTGGCTAAGGAAATTCAAACCTTGGAATGTAAGTTAATGTAGTTGGGTATCTCACAAAATGGTGGGGTGTTCGGTAACATTGAGGTAAAGGTCACGTTCATTGAGGAGATGAAGGCCAAACAGTTTGAGGATGAGAATTTGAATGAGCTAAAAAAGAAGACATTGTCTTCCAAGGAACAAGAAGCGACATTAGATGTGGGGGGGTGCTAAGTTTTAAAAGAAGGATTTGTTAAAAGAATCTCATGGTTCGCGATATTCTATTCATCAGGGTGTGACCAAGATGTATCGAAACTTGAAGAGACTATATTAGTGGTCGGACATGAAGAAGGATATAGTAGAGTTTGTGGATAAGTGTCAAAATTGCCAACAACTAAAATATGAGTATCAAAGGCCGACAAGTTTTCTTCAGAGAATGTCAATTCCAAAATGGAAGTGGGAAAGAATAGCTATGAATTTCGTACTTGGTCTTCCTAAGACTTTGGCGGAAGTCTGATTCTATTTGGGTAGTAGTTGACTGATTGATTAAGTCAACCCATTTTATTCCAGTCATAATAGATTATAATGCACAATAATTGGCTAAGGTGTATGTAACAGAGATAGTAATGCTGCATGGGGTGCCCCTTTATATCATCTCAGACTATGGTATGGAATTCACATCCAAGTTTTGGAGGAAGTTACATGATGAATTGGGCACACAACTCACTATTAGTACAACTTTCCACCCACATATGGATGGATAGTTAGAGAGGACTATTCAAGTGTTCGAAGACATGTTGAGGGCATGTGTGATTGACATTGGAGGGTATTAGGATAAGTTCCTACCGTTGTGTGAGTTCTCCTATAATAATAGTTATCGCTCAAGCATCGATATGACACCGTTTGAGGCACACTATGGGAGGGGAAGTAAATCACCCATATGATGGTTTGAGTCTGGAGATATGAAACCTTTGGGGGTTAATTTAGTGAAGGATGCTCAAGATAAATTAAAGAGTATTCAAGATATGCTTTTAGCAGTCCAGAGTAGACAGAAAAAGTATGCATCCCTTAAGGTAAGAGACATGGCATTTAAGACTGGTGAGAAAGTTCTTCTTAAGTTATCACCTATGAAAGGGGTGATGAGATTTGACAAGAAGAGCAAGCTTAGTCCTCGATACAATGGACCATTTGAAATTCTTGACTATGTAGGACCGATAGAGTATAGTTTTGCTCTACCCCCTAACCTATTGGGAGTTCATCTGGTATTTCATGTGTTTATGTTCAAGAGATATCATGGTGATGGAGATTACATTATAAAATGGGACTTAGTGTTGTTAGACAAAGGCCTCTAAAAAAAATAGGAACCGATTGCAATTCTTGATCGAGATGTCCGGAGGCTGAGGACCAAAGAGATTAAGTTCGTGAAAGTACAATAGGAGCATCATCCAATTGAGGGAGCTACTTGGGAAATCGAGAAGGACATGAGATATAAGTATCCCCAGTTGTTCGTCACTTCAGGTTCTACTCCACTCTTACTTTAACCTGCTTTCCTAAGTTGGTCACTCGGGGACGAGTGATGGGTAAATTGGTATCTATTGTAACGACCTGTTCCCGTCATTATAGAAAAGCCATCGGAAAATTTTTTTGGGACGGAAAACTTTTTTGTAGTAGCTTGAAATTTCTTAGCCTAGTCCAGATTTGGATGAAATCAGAGTTAGTGAGGTGTAGGAAAATTTGGTAACAAATGAGAGATCTAATAATGAATTTTGATCTCATGAGTGTATATCTAAGACGTTAAGGAACCCGTACGACTCTACAGAATCAAATTCAGGCGAGTAGCACTCTCGAAACTGATCTTAGCGTGAGAAGGTAGTTTCTGGGTGTCATGGGATGAAGGTGTGTGTTGTGAAATGGGGGTTTGATACTCTTAATTTAGCTCTTTGTTTCAGTGCAAGCCGCTAGGATGGAATTATTACCTCCAAGGCGGGGCCGCTGTGGTATAATGGGGGCCACCATAGCTGGCCAGTTGCGAATTAAGTCGGAAATAAACCCCAAAAATACCATAATTCTGTATTTTTTGTTTTTGAGAGCTAAAAAACAACCCCAGGCGAGTTCTTGACGATTTTATCATTACTTAAGCCGAAAGAATGACCTACGGCACGAGCAACAAAAGTAGGATTTATTTCAGCAGAATTATTAACCAGATATTGCAAGATGATTGGACATAAATATCCAGATCATAAATGCTCAAAATGCAACGGAGAAGAGAATATAATCCCAGACGTCTAGCTGGAATAAGAGATAAAGACGGAAGCCTAGAAGATAAAGATGAAGGAAAAGAAGACATGTGGAAAAAGTACATAAAAAGGTCATGAAAGTAGTAATATTATATATGTAAAAGTCTTAAAGTGTAGTCACGTTATTGTAAGAACCCAAGATATGTTATATCTAGAATATATCATAAATAATATTAAAGAAATATCAAGATTAACACCCTTGAAAAAAGAATATTATAATAAAATATGGCTAGTTAATACCCCACACTACCACCTACCACACTACCACAAATATGAATTCCTCAACTACCAGTTCCGCACCCCCGAAAAATGGTATCAGAGCTATGGATGTTGAGAAGAAAATTAATAAGAAAATTAAACAAATTATATCCGGAATATAAACAACTCAATATTACGAAAACTAATAACGAAAAATTAGATCAATTAATTGATATTATATCTAAAATAGAAAATAAACTTCAACAAAATTTATAAATGAATAAACAAAAATATGCCATAGACGAAAAAACATATGAAAATTACGACGGACTAAAAATAAAGATAATCTTTTCTAATCTAGGAAAAAGATATAAGAAAATAGGTGACAATTTAAGTTTAATGTTAGAAAAAGAAACGGTAAAACTAGAAGATAGTTTAACTGCTATGATAAGAATAACAAAAGAAAATGAAGAAATAGATAGAAAAACGGAAATTGAAAAAATAAAACAAGAAGCAAAAAAGGAAGTACAACAATTAGAAGAAGTAAAAAATACTAAAATAATAGAACTAGGAAAAGAGCTGGCAATATTAAAAGAAATGTATGAAGTTAAACAAAAAGAAAAAGAACAAAAAACAAAATTAGCATATGAGATAAATAAATTTAAAGAAAAAATGCAATTAGAAGAAGAACTAGAAGAAAAAGAAAAAAATAACCAAGATAATTTACCTGAAATAAGAATTGATGAAATAAACGATGATGATGTAGATGAACAACATTCGAAAACAAGCGAAACATATACGGAACTTTTAGCAAACATAGATAATACAGTGAATCTAGAAGTAAATACAGAAAACGTATACACGAATGAAAAACCTAGTACATCGGGAGTAAAAAATCCAAAAAACTTAAATCCACAATATTATAATACAAACTATGAACAGTACGACAGAAATAAAGTTATATGGGATAAAAGACTAAATAAAAAATGGACACCTAAACCAATAACTGAACAACATAATTTTTTAGATTTAGACTGTGCAGCAGATATAAATAAGACAATCCAATTATGGATGGGATATATATCAAAACAATTAATAGATAACAAAATA
>JAJOOS010080977.1:0-36783 GCA_029582725.1 Solanum chiquidenum | reverse complement strand
AGCTGAGTGTGTGGACATGGGACTAGGGTTCACTCTCTCGAGCTGAACCTCATGTCGACCCACTCGCACTGGCCATCAATTTAGTGGTCTTAGTTTTACGACCTCTCTCTCGAGCAAGCCGAAAACACATATATGAGATTATATTTGCAACTACAACCTCATTAAGTTCATCCACAACCACTAAACCAAATCACATTTAAACTATGAATAGACTATCAGCAAGCAAGACCCAACAACTAATCTAACCCATATTCACAAAATCACACCCCAAGAATTGTGTTTTAGTCACGTATGTAAAAGAGATAAAGAAGTATACCAATATCAGTTTCCATCCATGGGTGTGCAAGATTAAGTCTTAAAACAAGCCAAAAGTGAAGGATCCAGGAAACCCAAATCTAATTTCTTGAAAATGAAACTCTTGAAAGCTCCAAGTTCTTCAAAACCCTCTCCAAAACTTAGAGAATCTCCAAAACTCTGTCTAAAACTTGATAATCTAAAAACTAGGTAAAACAAGGTAAAACTCGCTTCTAAGAATAAAACTGAACTAGTATTTATAGTTTTCAGAAAATGTGCTCCGATGGATCTTTCGGCGATGTTAGTGAGAATCACCGATGCATTCGGCGATCCGCCCTTTGGTCTACTTCGTCGCCTTTCATCAGTTGTCTTCAACGTCTTTCTGTCCTGGATAATTGGGGGATATAGCACTGCTTTGCAGAGTCGTTCGGCGATACACCGACTTCTCCTTTTCACCGCCAATTTTCTTCTTTCCTTCAGGGCCAACACATTGAAACAAAAGGCGAATATGTGATCTGTTGGCAATTCACCAAATTTGTTCGGTGATTCATAGATCTTCATTTCTTCGTTCTTTCAGCTTCTTTTTGCTCTTTTTTGCTAAGTAGTGTCCATGCTTTACCTCAAACTTTAAATACCTGGAACTGAAAGGTTTTCATTAGATATCGGGATAAAACATGCATTTGAGGACCTAATTTCATCAAAATATAGCCCTAAATGAGTCCAAATCGTGGACTCATCAGTCCCGAGTTGGCATGAGGCTATGTAGAAAGTTTGACTTATTAGAGAAATGTTGAAATGACTTAAAGTCGACAAAAGTCCTATGCCGATGTTATAAGAAGAGATCTTGAGTTTGATGTAGATGATTGGATCTATTTGAAAATTTCACCCATGAAGGGTGTGATGAGATTTGGAAATAAAAGGAAACTTAGTCCCCGTTATGTAGGCCCATATCAAATTACGAGGCGTATTGGTAAAGTTGCTTATGAACTTGATATACCTAATAACTTGACATCGATGCATCTGATTTTTCATGTCTCCTTCTTGAAGAAATGTGTTGGTGATCCGACATCTATAGTACTATTGGAGAGTCTTGGTATAAAAGATAGTCTTTCTTATGAAAAAGTTTCGGTTGCGATTTTAGACTGGCAAGTTCGGAAGTTGGGAAACAAAGAAGTTGCTTCCGTAAAGGTTCTTTGGAGGAATCAGTTAGTTGAGGATTATACTTGGGAGGCCGATGCCGATATGATGTCTTGTTATCCTCATCTCATTCCCTCCGTTCCTACTCTAGCTTGGGATATTTAGTTCCTCATGATTTAATATTTTGGTGCCATGTGTCTTAGATATTCTCATGTTTCCTCACTTATGCATATTCATGAAAAACTTAAATTTTGAGAAAATGAGTTAGTTTGATTGATTTCTCCATGTTCATGTGCATTTGAGTATGAGTTGCATATAGACCTTATGAGATGACGCTTTGGATATGCTCTAGCTTGGAGTTGATTTTCCTCCTTGGATATGTGCATTTATGTGATTGAATCAATGTTGGACTGTTACATCTTCTTCCCACCCTTCTTATGATGTCTTGAGTCTCATTCATGGATGAATGTTCACAAGAGGGAGATATTGCAACACCTCAAATTTGAAAAGAATAAAAAAATGCAATTTTTGAGTTGCAGGTGTGACCTACGGTTGGTAATAGCACTTACGAACTGTAGGTGGCATCCGTAGGTGAGAAAAAAAATAAAGTAATTTTCTTGGAAATTTTTAGGACTTACGGTAACCGTGTATGGTCCGTAGGTAGACCTATGAACAGTACATGGGCCCCGTCGTTTGGAGGTCCAAATTCAAGTTCTTGAACTCCACCTACGATCGACCAAAACGGTCCGTAATAGGACCTATGAACCGTAGGTCCAAATCGTCGGTGGAGGTTCAACAATTTTATTTTAGAAACTTTTGGGTATTTTACTAATTATTTTAACCCAATACTATGTCGTTTTACCCTGTACCCTAGGCCCTATATAAAAAAAATTAACCCCCAAATTGTCCAATTGAACTCATTCTCCTAAATTCTCAAAAGTTGATCAAAGTTCTTCCCCAATATTTCTCTCTCTAAATCTTGAAGAAGATGTCTAGGGTTTCAAGATCAAGTCTCCAATTCACCATTAATTGTGGGCTTTTGACATCAAGGTATGATAGTATTCACCTATGAAGTTTTTTCCTCCATAGGGTTCCTAAATTTTCCAAGTTAGAATTCTCCAATTGAAGATATGGTTTTCTTCCATCTCATAGGTTCCTTTCAATTATGATCCGATTGATTATTTTTTGTCTTTTATGCACGAATTGAGATAGTTGCATGCTTTTAAGTCGAATTCACTTGAACCCATGCATGATCTATGATTTCTAGATTTTTATCATATGATGAAGCTTTTGAACTATGAAAGATGAATTTATGAATACATGCATGCTTCTTTATGAAATTGATGAAAATTATTTAAGGTTGCTTGGAGAGTAAAACATCGATATTGTTGTGAAAGGATTTCTCATATACTACTCAAAACATGATTCTGAAAGCAGCACCCGCCATTGCCTGACCTTCATGGCCTAGAGTATGTATTTTTAATCTTTATTACACTTGTTTGTGATTTGTATTGCATTTGCTCTGTTAGATTGAAATTAACTAATACATTAATTGCATGTGTTATGCTATATTATTTATTGGGGTAAAAAATGATACATATAAAACCCAATCTTAGTATGATACCTACTGATTTGTACTCTGTCGACACATATAAAACCCTTGTTTTAATTTAGTACTGAAAAAATGATACATATAAAACCCCAATATGAAAAAAATGTTGGAGAAATTTAACAAAAAAGTGGGTAATGTATTAGATAGGTCATCCTTCTGTATTTTATTCGTGTAGCAAACATATACTACTTATATATCAAGCATTTTTTATTTATAAATCTCTTACTGTTAGTGGTAGTCATATGATTTGTAATGTATCAAGTTATATAATAAGTTCAACTAACATTTAATGTATCAGTCATTTGATGTTTGGTAGTATGTATTTTATTTATGTATCAAACAGTTTTAAAGTGTAACTGTTAGTGTTAGTCAATTATTGTTTAGTGTGAACTGGTGTTTTTATTTATGTATCAGAAGATATCATTATAAATAGCATGATTTTTCTTTTCATTTTGCAGTCAATGAAATATGTTATAAAAAAGGTACCAAGACATGCCTTAAGGTTTGGTGCCCATTATAACACAAATTTCTTGGAGGAGTTTAAGAAATCTATAGGGGTTGATGTTATTGAACTCTTCAGAGCTACAATTTTTGGACCATATTTAGACATTCCTAAATGCAATTTTCAGGGTCAAATCACTAAATGTTTGTTATTGTTAGAATAGAACAACTCAGAGGTGTTGCATATTAGACATGCTAACGGGAGTATCCTGAATTTTGGTATCAAAGAATTTGCCTTAATAACTGGTCTCAAATGTAAAGGCAATACCAAAGACTTTGCATACCCATAATCTACTCCATGTAGGTTATTTCAAAAATACTTTCCTGGTGCAGTTAATAGTATAAGCAAGGATCTTCTGGTCCAATGATTTCTGATGGGGAACTGGGAGAACAATCAGGATGGCTATCCTGAACTTTGTCCATACATTCATTTTGTCTCAAACTGGTGATTCTTCAATATCTATTAATGAATTCTTAATGGTTGAAGATGGTAGCTATCGAGTATATCCTTGGGGCCAGATTGCATTCTCAAAGCTGATGATTTCACTCCGACAGAATTTCAATCTTAACAAACAAATGTATCGTTTATATGGAATGCCTTATGCACTTAACGTATGGACCTACAAATGTGCATCCCAAGTAAATCCAAATATTATTGTCAAAGAACGGGATGTCATCCCTAGAATTTTCAATTGGAGGGTTGTGGTTGTAACGCCAAAGTTTGAAATGCTTATGTGTAGCATTTTTCAAGAGGTAACATTGAATCTCATTTTATATTACATAATTAAGTATATAGTTGTAAGGTTGCAAGTTTTTCTTGTTAATACCATTTTTTTCTATGTTAGGATACATAATTATGTGTCTTAATATTTAAATATTTTGTTATTTCAGAATGCATGTTCAAACATTGTTTCAACATCGGAGGAACTTGCAACTATTGATTTACCTGAAGATGAACATGCTCCTCTTTTTTCACTCCCACAACATCTGTCAATCCCAAGGTAGTACAACCGAAAGACATTTTTGATTTCGATGACAAGACCTCCCGAACAGTTGTTAAGGAGATCATCTAAAGTGTTTGATACATCATCTCCACCACCATCAAAAAGAAGAAAGAAAGGTGATACACCTAAAACAAAGATGTCAGAACCTAGTCAGCCAGATCAGTCCAATATGTCATTAAATCAGCCATTTTATATTTTAGATGAGTCTCCGACCCCGGCTGCTAATGTACACGTTTCTGCACATACTTAAAATGTCAACTATGTAATTCTATATATTGATTGTATTATTTTTTCTGTATATTGACTCTAAATGTAGTTGTCGTTTTATAATTTTTTGATAGGTTGACAAAAAATTAGAGAAACTTGAAATATTGATAAAGGAAAACCACTCGTAGTTGATGCAATCTCGACAGAGGGAAGACAACCAGCCTCTAAAGGTAATAGACTATATATATATATATATATATTTCATTTTTTGTGGTTTAAGTTTCATATAGGTCGTTATGTTATTAATTTCATTAATGAAGAATGTTGCCGGTAAACCTATGGCGTGCACGGTTGAAGTTTTCGAAAAAGAAGGCAATGTTGATCCTCAATCAAGCATATTTCAGTTTGATAAATAACCATCTTCACCAATACGGATTGATCTTGCTGATGAGCTTGGTGTGTCTGTTAATGAGGGTGAACATCATGTTCATGTTACTGCCGATGTATGTATCTGATACATTATTTGTAATTGTCTTTACACCTCATACATTAAGTTTGTATCAAGAATCAAAATCATATGTATCATCACACATAAGTCAGGTCTATATAGTTAAGGTGACTATATTGATAATGATGTAATTAGTTGGGATAAAATGTAATTTAGATCTTACACTATGAGATTCCTTTAATTTATACATATTTGGAAAAATACCTTAAATACACAACTTTAAGTTTCTTATTGTCTATTTTTTTCTACCTTTTAAATTTATATAATATAGTCACCTTAACTATATAGACTTGACTTATGTGTGCTGATACATATGATTTTGATTTTTGATAAAAACTTAATGTATGAGGTGTAAAGGGAATTATAGATAATGTATAAGATACATACCTTTCGAGTAACATGAACTTGATGTTCACCCTCATTAACAGATACACCAAGCTCATTAGCAGATACACCAACCGCATCAGCAAGATCAATTCATATTGGTGAAGATGATTGTTTATCTTTATCAAACTGAAATGTGCTTGATTGAGGATCAACATTGCCTTCTTTTTCGAAAACTCAACCGTGCACGCCATAGGTTTACCGGCAACATACTTCATTAATGAAATTAATAACATAACGACCTATGAAACTTAGACCACAAAAAATGAAATATATATATAGTCTATTACCTTTAGAGGTTGGTTGTCTTCCCTGTACCGAGATTGCATCAAATGCGAGTGGTTTTTCTTTATCAATATTTCAAGTTTCTCTAATTTCTTGTCAACCTATCAAAAAATTATAAAAAGACAACTACATTTAGAGTCAATATACAGAATTTTTTTTTATAAAATCAAAATCATTACTTACGTAATTCTTCAAATAATCTATCAGTTCTTCAATACCTGGAATTACATAGTTGACATTTTGAGCATCTGCAGAAACGTGTACATTAGCAGCCGGGGCCGGAGACTCATCTGGAATAGAAAATGACTGATTTAATGACACATTGGACTGATCTGGCTGACTGAGTTCTGACATCTTTGTTTTAGGTGTATCACCTTTCTTTCTTCCTTTTGGTGGTGGTGGAGATGATGTATCAAACACTTTAGATGATCTCCTTAACAACTGTTCGGGAGGTCTTGTGGAGAAATTATCGAAATCAGAAATGTCTTTCGGTTGTACTACCTTGGGATTGACAGATGTTGTGGGGGGTGAAGAAGGAAGAGCATGTTCATCTTCAGGTAAATCAATAGCTGCAAGTTCCTCCGGTGTTGGAACAATGTTTGAACATGCATTCTGAAATAACAAAATATTTAAATATTAAGACACATAATTATATATCCTAATATAGAAAAAAATTGATATTAGCAAGAAAAACTTGCAACCTTACAACTATATACTTAATTATGTATGAAATGTAATATAAAATGGGATTCAATGTTACCTCTTGAAAAATGCTAGACATAAGCATTTCAAACTTTAGCTTTACAGCCACAACCCTCTAATTGAAAATTCTAGGGATGACATCCCGTTCTTTGACAGCAATATCTGGATTTACTTGGGATGCACATTCGTAGGTCCATACGTTAAGTGCACAAGGCATTCCATATAAATGGTACATCTGTTTGTTAAGATTGAAATTCTGTCGGAGTGAAATCATCAGCTTTGAGAATGCAATCTGGCCCCCCAAGGATATACTCGATAGCTACCATCTTCAACCATTAAGAATTCATTAATAGATATTGAAGAATCACCAGTTTGAGACAAAATGAATGTATGGACAAAGTACAGGATAGCCATCTGAAGTGCATCCTGATTGTTCTCCCAGTTGCATATCAAAAATCGCTGGACCAGAAGATTCTTGCTTATACTATTAACTGCATCAAGAAAGTATTTTTGGAATAACCTACAGGGAGTAGATACTGGGTATGCAAAGTCTTTGGTATTGCTTTTACATTTGAGACCAGTTATTAAGGCAAATTCTTTGATCCCAAAATTCAAGATACTCCCGTTAGCATGTCTAATATGCAACACCTTTGAGTTGTTCTGTTCCAACTCTAACAACAACAAACATTTAGTGATTTGACCCTGAAAATTGCATTAGGGACGTCTAAATATGGTCCAAAAATTGTAGCTCTGAACAGTTCAATAACATCAACCCATATAGACTTCTTAAACTCCTCCAAGAAATTTGTGTTATAAGGGGCACCAAACCTTAAGTCATGTATTGGTACATTTTTTATAACATATTTCATTGATTGCAAAATGAAAAGAAAAATCATACTATTTATAATGATATCTTCTGATACATAAATAAAAACACCAGTTCACACTAAACAATAATTGACTAACAATAATAGTTACACTTTACTACCACTAACAGTAAATGATTCATAATAAAAATTGTTTGATACATAAATAAAATACATATTACCAAGCTTCAAATGACTGATACATTAAATGGTAGCTGAACTTATTATATAACTTGATACATTACAATACAAATCATATGACTACCACTAATAGTAAGAGATTTATAAATATAAAATGTTTGATATATAAATAGTATATGTTTGCTACACGAATAAAATACAGAATACAAAAGGATGACTTGTCTGATACATTAACCACTTTTTTGTTAAATTTCTCCAACATTTTTTTCATAATGGGGTTTTATATGTATCATTTTTTTCAATACTAAATTAAAACAAGGGTTTTATATGTGTCGACAAAGTACAAATAAGTAGGTATCAAACTAAGATTGAGGTTTTATACGTATCATTTTTTATCCCAATAAACAATATAGCATAACACATGCAATTAATGTATCAATTAATTTCAATCTAATGGGCAAATGCAATACAAATCACAAACAAGTGTAATAGAGATTAACAACACATACTCTAGGCCATGAAGGTCAGGCAATGGCGGGTGCTGCTTTTCTTCCCCTTTTTTGGGTTTTTTTTTTCAACATTTGGTATAGACTATTCTGGCACCTCTTTGTTCAACTGTTTCTACTAGAAGGATTTGATGTAGGATCTAAATCCATATGTATCAAGAAGAAAAACTGAAAAAATAAAATAAAAAGAAAAGGAAGAAGATGAAAATTGATATGACAAACGTTTGAAAGGAGAGAGAACGGAGAAGAAGAAGTTTGAAACTGGTTGAACGGAGAGAGAAAATTATTGAAAATCAATTTTGGATATTGATTTGTAACTGATAAGTTTTTGGAGTGAATTTAGGGAGAAAAAAAAGGAGTAAAATAGGGAGTGGTGAATATGGGTTGTAGAAGTGATTTACGTATCTGAAAGTTTTGATATTTAGGAGAAAGAAGGGGTTTAAGTACTATTTTAAAAAGGTAGGGAAAAATAGACAATAAGGAACTTAAAGTTGCGTATTTAAGGTATTTTTCCGAATATTTATATATAATACTAAATTTTTCTACACAAATAATAGTATTATACATGATCTTTTTATCCCCTAACCATTGCATAGGCACAGTGGTTGCTGACAGTCATACCTTACAATGGCATCCAGTTTAGGATTCTCAAGCAGAATTCTTTAAGCAATCTGATACAGTTGTAACTAGATGTTTGCGATGAGAGGCTCAAGAGTCAATTGATCACTCTCTCTCTGAGTCTCTGCCTTCTGTTTAAAAGAGAGAGGATGGAGAAGATATCGTGCTAAACGGCTCAAGGGATCCTGTAAACCTTCCATCTCATAGTGCCCAAACCGCCAATCTCTTTTTATATAAGGTCTCCATATGGGCTCATCAAGGCCTCCTGGGAAAAAACAGATAATCAGCAACAACAGGCAATTTATAATACTGCAAAAAAAGAGAGGGTGGAATCACTGTGTAAACAGAGTTTTTACACTACTTATCATTGATGTCCGAAAGAAAGAATATGTTCCCTCAAGCAGGTGCCATGCTTATGGTAGTATGCTAAGCTATTAAGGCAATTAAAATGACAATTTCCCTAAGCTAACCTCATTCACCAACCACAGCAAAAAGGCTAGAGAAGGTCAAGGACGAGATTAAATCACGAGGAAAGCCATTTTGTCTGGTAGAATGCTCTTCAGCAAGAGTACAATATCATGTGAGAGTTATTTATGGCTAGACCAACAGACAAATGGATAACTACAGAGCAGTGGAACCAAATTGGCATCTGGAACAATCCATCAAGCCGTAACTTCTTTTAGATTCAAAATTGCAGTATTTCAACTCTAGATCTAAATCTTGCCCAAGTACAACCTTTAACCATCTATCCAAGGGAAATGGATCAAAGTTTTGATTAC
Organism: Solanum chiquidenum; assembly: GCA_029582725.1. Lineage (NCBI taxonomy): Eukaryota > Viridiplantae > Streptophyta > Magnoliopsida > Solanales > Solanaceae > Solanum > Solanum chiquidenum. The sequence continues at coordinate 27,239 of JAJOOS010080977.1, read as the reverse complement.
AATCTTCAATTATCCGAAACCTGTTTCAGGCCAAAACTAGGCTTGACAATCATGTATTACCTGCATACATTAAACCATATTTATTCACTGATCGATAGAATGGTCTCCTTTTTCCTTCTTTAGCAGCAGTTTGGAGCTCACCCCACACCTGTTCCCTGTCTTCCCGCGTTATTTTTCCAGATTCCACAACCTGAAAATCAAGATGTCAGCAAAATTATCAAGAAGAATAAGAAGAGATATCAGAAAGAAGGATGCCTTTGAAAACATATTGTATGAAGGGCGAGGAATCCGAGCGAGATCATTGGCACGATCAACTGCTACAAGCCCAAACTTGGGACCATACCCATCTGCCCACTCCCAGTTATCAGAGATCGTCCAAAACAAGTAACCAAGTACACGAACACCCTGTATATATTATAAATATATGCAAGTACACATTACCAATCAAATAAAACTGGTGAATTTTTGGATATATTTAAGGAATAAAGTCCCAAGAGAAAAAACCAGCATCATGGCGGCATAAGTTGCAAGTAGATGTTCCAACAAGTATGGTTGTCTAATCAAGTCCGTTCCATCAGAAACACCATTTTCAGTTATTATAAAGGGAAGATTAAGATGTTTGTATCTTTCATCAAACTGCAGCAACACACGGAACAAGCCATCAGGATACACACCACGCCCAGATTCGCTGTACTCATCTGTCTCCACTAGTTTCAATCCTGCACCACAAATGACTTCCTGCTCAAGTCAAAGAAGTGTGGGGTTTAATGTTAAAAGATGAGGCAATGGAAAAGCAGAACAAGAGTTTTTCTATTTGAACTTTTTCTAGACACTCCAATACCTGTCCATAGTAATTGATCCCAATGTAATCCATTTTGTCAGAAATACAATCCAGGAAAGGAAACAGGGTCATGGAATTGGCGACGGAAACAGCAGCGACGTCAAACAGTCCATATGGACGCATAAATGAGACATGGTGAGCTACTCCAACAATGGCACTCCCTGGTTTGCTGAGTAACACAAGTCCAGAACAATTAAAATAAATCAAGACAGATGAAGGACAAAAATAAACTCAAAATAGAATGAAAATTAGTATTAAATTAAAATGTTTCAAATGCTCACATGGACAAGGGGCACTGCTAACTGAAGTTCAACTATGCTGAAATAGGAGTCAGTTTCCTAACAAAGTACCAAGACGTAGATGAAGAAGCCAGGCTGCAGCTTTAGAAAGCATGTTGTTGCAACTCTAGGTATTCAAAAAACTCCAAGTTTCCCTGTGGTTTTCTTTTGGAAGGTATGGACCGACATGATTTGTAACAAGCTATTACTTGAAGTAGGATGATATTACTTTCAAGATAGAATATGCAACCTTGTCTATCCACTTGCTAATCACACATTTGTTACAAAAATGTCACATTCCTTCAAATTTGAGGACTTAGTTGCAGAATTCTGTCACGAAAATACATCACCTAAAGACATCCCTAAAATTTGAACTGATGTTGCACCAACACTTGAGTAGTTCACTATTTCAGTTCTCAAACTCAAAACTCCTGCCAAACGCTATTGTAGATCATATTCACTTTTAGCCTTTTCTCACATTTTTGAAGGCTCAGCACATATTTTTTGTCTTCTCATTTCGATTGTTGTGAATAAATGCTTGTAGAACTGTCATTGCACTGAATGGAATACTTATTTGCTAAACTGTTCTTTTCATTAAATATTTATAATTGCTTGAAGAGTCATTTTTACTTTTCTTTTATTTTAATCATGTTGTATGTGCCAACTTGCGCACACCTCGATTGGTCACATTAGGTGCCTGCTACCTCCTACCATAGTGGGCAACTCTGTTCACCAAGGCTTGGACAAATGGGAAGAAATCACCTAATGTTTCTACCTCCGCTAGGATTTGAACCTGAGACCTCATGGTTCCCAACCCACTTCATTGATTACTAGGACACACTCTTGGGTGCTAGGTCTATACTTTATTTCTTTTATAAACATAGTGTACAGGCCAATTTTCTCGCACCTTGACTAATTCCACGGAGTACCTTCCACCTCCTACTAATAACAAATGCCAGGTTACTATATCCACTGAGGCTAGATCAGATAGGAATATATTACCTAGTATTTTTTTTTGTTCTGAGACCTTATGGTTTTCAACTCACTTCATTGACCACTAGGCTACATCCTTGATGCTGGTTTTTACTTTCTATTAATGAGCTTTTAGCTGGCTCTTTTTCTATTGTTGAAATTATTGGCCATGATAGTAGTTAGCTTGTGGGATTGCACTGGGTCTGTTGTTGGTAATAGTTAGCCTCATATTGGTGAGTATGGTTTCTGTCCTACATTGCCATTTGGACAGTGTAGCCATGTCAGTGTTTAACATTAGATGGCTTGAATATTCATATTGGCAAATACTCGCCAGCATATCCTTAACCAAGACATTATGGATTCCGCCTCCACACTCTCCCGCAAATTATATTGACTTAGTTTCTTCCTAGGCCCTACTACCCCAAGGCATGAGGGATATCTCATAACTAGTATATGGAGTTCTTTAATATTGTAGTGTAGTACACGCCTCAATGACCTCTTTCCAATTTTACAAAATTCTCTTTTTCTTTTATCAGTCCAATTTCACAATAATTCCTCTGGAAGAGAAAATAGTAATAGTAGCAACAAACTAGAAAGCAGTAGGAAGAAAATTAATCAAATAACAAACTTGCGGTCTTCAAAATGCCTTCAAACATGATGGAGAAATGAAAATCTCATTGTACCATGGAAAGAAAAGAGAAAAGTACAAGGAGTAGCTGGAAACCTCTTTTCATGAATATAATCATATGCCTTTGTATGCGCAATTGCTATCCAGTTCATGGTCTGATTGAAGACACCTGTAGGTAAAGCAGAAGTAGCAACCTCCAGCATATCAGGATTACCACCGGGCCAGGCACCAGCACAGTAAGTGAGCATACAAAAGACATGAGGCTCGTTAAAGGTAACCCAATAGTCCACTATATCTGCAACAGAGTCAACAACAAGCCTGTACGAAAACATATCCATTTGTTCATGGGAGAGTAGCACTTACAAGTATATTACAGTGATAAAAGGTGAAATGCATAAAATTGTGCTGCTTGACAAAGTGCTATACATTTATATGTTCAAAATTGCTACTAAACGATACATATATTGAGATAGTTGATTGGCAGACCAAGGGAATAGAAGTAAAGGAAAAGTATCAAGTATTTATAGTTTAAGCTATGCTGCTGGGATAATTATCTGATACATATAAACCCGACCATGGAGATCTAAAGTTTACAGTAGCCAAACCTGGTAAATTCCATGAAGTAGTCAACTGTCTTCTCCAGTTTCCATCCTCCATATTCTCCTACCCACGGTGGTAGAGAGTGATGAAACAATGTCAACATGACCTTCATCCCATAGGATCGAACTCTATTAATGATCCATTTATATCGCTCCAATGCCGCAAAATTGACCTATAGAATACATCAAGTAACTTAATACACCATCGGAGTATTTGAAGTATATTCAACATGTTACTTTGGCGAGAATTGAAACAGGGAAGAGAAGATTGAGAGAAAAATAGTTTGATTATTCCCTCAAGCTATTGAAGTTTAAAATTTGAATAGTGTATCTGCATCTTTTCTTTTTTATTTATTGTCGTTGTTCTAGTGAAATTTACATGTTCTAAGAAAGGAAAATTACATAATTGCAGGAAGTAAATCAAGTCAATTGATCCTAAGCTATATTTACAAGAACCTAGTAATATTCATAAAATTCTAATGCTCCCCCTCAAGATGGAAGTAAATCAAGTCAATTGATCCTACACTATATTTACAAGATCCTAGTATACACTCCTCCACAAGCTGGTGCACACAAATTATATATACCAAGTTTGCTACATCTATAACTTGTTATAGGACCAGCAAGGGCCTTGGTGAATATATATGTGAGCTAATCAATTAACTTCACAAACTTTGTGACAATGTCTCCTGAGTGTATCTTTTCTCTAACGAAATGACAATCAATTTGTATGTGCAATATGAATGTCAAGCCCCAAATCTGGGTAAGGCAAAACGACACTCAGTGCCTTTAACTTTGATACTATAACTTGATCGAGCAAACCAACTCTACTTGAACATATTCAAGGCATATATGCAATCGATATGAAACAATGACCTCAACTAACATGAGAAAATACTTCATATATACATATAGAAGTCATTAGTACAAAATACTAAATCAGTGGGCCTCATACGAAAAACCAGAGACTTAAGTCAAAGTACCTGAACATACTAGTCTATGAAGCTTCTGCTACATGATAGAAACTGAAAAAATGTCGGGACAAGGCCCTGGCATACCCAAAAAATCTATATACCTAACACGAAACATTATAAGGCCCCAACTGGTAGTGGCACTCACCATCTATAACTGAAAGTTTAAGAGGAATGCCTATCAATAGGGCATGTCACCATGAATGTTTGTACCTACAGTGTGACTGTAGCGCCCTCGACAAAAGGGATGTGAATACATATGAAAAGGACGTGTATGATAAGGCATACAGAATAATAAGGTACATAATGAAGCTCATACAAGAGGAACATGGAAACATAATATGTTGATAGCCTGAACAAGCTAGGAAACACCATACCTTTAGGGGTGGCCCAGTGGTTTGGGCTTGGGATTTCCATGTAGGAGGTCTCTAGTTCGAAACCCCTTATTAGCTAAAGCAAAGAGTTTTGCCTTCCGGGTTGAGCCCGTCACAATGGACTTGCCTAGTGCAGGTTACCTCTCATGTGTGGTTTGCGAGCTATTGCTTAGGAGAGGGGTTTTTACCCTGTGCGCACCCAAAGGGTAGCGGCTGCAAGTTTCCCTCGTCATCAAAAGAAAAAAAAAGCTAGGAAACATCATGTGAATCATATTACTACAATATTCTTATTCTTGGATTATTATGCTCACATCTTTTGGGTCGTTATACACTCACATTCTGGGATCATTGCACATTAGCATTCTTCTTTTAGTCTTTGGGAGTAGTATACATGTCCCATCGTTGGACATGAACATGGAATGTGTGAGGGAACGTTTCTTTAAAACAAGCATTTATAATTAAGAAAAAGAAAACTTTACATAAATATAATTTTACATAAGGGAGTCACCTAAATGCCGACCTTCATACATTACATCATGTGTACGACATGGCGCCCAATCTTTGACCCAAATGGAATGGGCCATCTTACCACAATGTCATGTGGACCGACATGACATGAGTTAATCATGAATAGATCCCATTTAGGGAATATCTCAATTTGATCATGATGCGGTGGGACTATCCCAACATCTTATCAAGTTGCGACAGGACCTTATCTTTTATCCGCCAGTCTTTAGAAGCTTATGGAATGTTCCATTTGAATGGCCTTAGATCCTTATTGATGAGATATTGTCTTATTAGGTTGCGATAGGACTTTATCTTTATTGTCTTATTAGGTTGTGATAGGACTTTATCCTTATCATCTTATTCGGTTGTGATGGAACTTTATCCTTATCATCTCATTAGGTTGCGATATAACTTTATCCTTATCATCTCATTAGATTGCAATTGGACTTTATCATTATCATGTCAACAGAAAACTATAGCTGACATGTGGACAGCTGACGGGGGGAGCTTGAATTTTACAAGACATTCCAATGATTGGGAGGTTCAAAGAGTGGCTGATTTCCTCAGCAAACCTGATCAATTTCCTGGGGTTCAAGCTGGTGAAGATCATTTATGGTGGCAGGGCAACTCCAACGGCATTTTTAAGGTCAATGTTGCCTGTAAAATAATGAACCAGTCCAACCACGAGATAGCAAACTGGCCATGGAAGCAGATTTGGAGGATAAAAGTTCCCCACAAGGTATCAATTTTTGTATGGTTACTAGGGAAAGGAGGCCACTTTAACAGTGGACAACTTGATGAGCAGAGGTATGACATTGTGCTCAAGATGCTTCCTGTGTAAAGAAACAGAAACAACTGAGCCAGTCAACCATCTATTTCTGCATTGTCCATACACAACTCATTTGTGGAGAATCATCCTAAACCTTAAAGGGTATAGCATGGACAATGCCAGGCAAGATAACAGAGGCTCTTAGCAGCGGGGGGGGGGGGACATGTTCACATGCTAACGATAGGAGTAGATGGAGAATTGTCCCAGCTTGTATCTGGTGGACAATTTGGAAGGAGAGGAATTCCAGATGTTTTGAGAGCTTAGAGAATGATGTGCAGAAAATCAAGTTGAACTTCATCTTACTGCTATGTTTTGGTGTAATCAGATTTACTCTAATGATATTGTGTCTGCATTGATGTTCTAGATTCTTTATAGCTAGAGAGGAAAGACACTAGAGCTCTATTGTAAATATGGTTTCAGTACTACCCAAGTACGGTTCAGTGTTATCAAAGGCGAAAAGTGCAAAAAAGCTCTAAGGTCTGTTGGGGCTTTAAGCGCAAAGTGCAAATAAAGCGTGGACTTTAATGAAAAAGGCGCAAAGGGAGAAAAAAAATACAAATATGCATGTGCAAATATGAATGACAAATAATTATAAACACGAATGACAAATGTATGACCAAAGAAATTGAAAAAAAATTATGATAAAGTAAAATATCAATTGTTTAGTGTCACTTCTTCAGAAGAGGTTCATTGGCAAGTAAAAGTTTACCTTAGAACCTTGATGACGACACTGAAGCGCACATAAAGCAAGGCGAAGCGCACAACAAGTTTTGAGCCTCGCTTCCGGGCTTAAGCGAGCTTAAAGCGCGCCTTTGACTACACTGGTACTGTTTTGATCCTTGATATGATACAAAGTTACTGATTTCAAAAAACAGATTGTGATAGGACTTTATGCTTATCGTCTCATTAGGTTGCGATAGGACTTTGTCCTTATCGTCTCATTAGGTTGCGATAGGACTTTATCCTTATCGTCTTATTAGGTTGTGATAGAACTTTATCATTGTCATCTCTTTAGATCGCAATAGGAATTTATTTGTATCATCTCATTAGGTTGCGATATGACTTCATTCTTATCATCCCATTAGATTGCGATAGGACTTTATTCTTATCGTCTGATTAGGTTGCAATAAGACTTCATTCTTATTGTCACATTACAAAATCATGGTATGAATATATCTCATATTGTTGGCAACCTTGGCCCTTCTCATAACATATGGCACACGTGGCCATTTCGTAAATCATCATAGGCTCATTAGCCTTTATTTTTTGTACTTTTAGCATCATTTAGTAAATCATTGTGAGAGTAAGGAACATTCAAAAGCATCATGTAAGTATTTAAGGAAATCAAAAGCTTCATCATTTCATCGTTAGCATAATTATCATAAAGGGCACTTTTAGACGCATATGAACCCTTCTTGAAACATATTATAGGGGAAGTACTTATCATAGAGTACTCAGGAGTTTAGAATTCTAGATAGTATTATCCTGTAAAAGACATATGGTCTTAGGAAGATAGCTTAAACTCTCAGGCTTTACTTCATTAGAATAGTCACAGTAAGGTAATTTAACTTTCTCACCAACCTCCTGTATCTTACAAGATCACCAAGAGGCTCCCTTGACTGACATCCTAAAATCTAATTATAAGTAATAAATTAAGGTTCTATTTTAACATAGACCTAGTAAAAGCTCAATCTTGGAATCTATTGGAGTATCAATACTCTTAAAGTCTATTATTCTTGTTTCCTCGAGAATATCAAGAGTGCAGTTTCTCTGTGCAATGAAAATTCATAATGATGATTTGGTAACCTCAACATCTAAGTATTACCTCAATCGCCCAAGGTTATTGGTCTGAAAATGTTGAAAAAGGTCATGGTGCAATTTGGAAATTCCTTTTTCACCATTATCTATGATGACTATATCATCAACATACACCACCAAATACAGGCACAAATATGGAGGGCAATGATATTAGAACATAGAATGACCAGCGTCATCGCAAATCCTGTCAAATTCTTTAATAACTATGTTGAATTAGCTAGATCATGCTTGATGAGACTGCTTTAGACCGTGAAGTGATCATCGTAGCCTACATACAGTGTTACTAGACTCTCCTTGAATAACAAACATCAATGGTGGCTCCATATAAACTTTTATCTTCTTGATCCTCATGAAGAAAGACATTATTTTTTACATTTTACTTGGAAAAAAAGAGAGTCATTTTTAATGTCCAACTAGTGAAATGACCAATGACGAACAACAACCATAGACAAAAAAAGATGGTTGAAGCAATCCACGTGAGAGAGTATTGTCATCGTCAAGTCTAAAAATATGTGTAGTAACCTTTGGCACCCAATCATGCCTTGAGCTAATCAATCTATCCATCAAGGCCAATATTCACTATCCATTGTGTATACTATCAACAACTGATAATAGATTTTCGAGAGATAGAGGAACAAGCTCACAAATATATATAGAGTGTAAAGCAAACATCTCCTCAGTCATAACTTGTTATGGCCTAGAGGAGAACGAGCTTCACTTGTAATCGTTGGAATAGAAACAAATGACAGTGATGATACAAGGTATAACTAGCTAGTGAGAAACGATGCTAACTCAAATAGGTATAGTTAGGATTAGGATTACAAGTAGAAGGATGCCTTTCCAAGTGGAAGTAGGAGGACTTTGTGGAGACAATTAGCAACCAACAAGGAATTGAGTGTCAGGTATGAATCGTTTGGACCGGATGAAGCGGGAAGATGATAATTATAAGTAAAGAGTGGTGGAGTAGTAAAAGGTAGAGCTATAGGAGATAGAGTTGTGGGGGGAAATGAAGGAGCTAGACAGACAAAATCCCCATAAGATGCCCCCAAGGCCTAGCTCAAGTGGCAAAAGGTGGAGGATTTGTGGCTTAGGTCGTAGGTTCAAACCCCACACCATGCAAAGCGAAATCCGATATTTAGGTGGAGAAGGGTAGAGGGGCGGGCCCATTATCCACCGAGTTTAGAAGGCTGTGATTGGTCCAAAGGGCGGGTCACAAACAGATTTCTCAGTTATAAAAAAAAAATCCCCAAAAGACGGAATTGGTAAACTCTCAGAAATATATACATGTTTAGAAAAAGAGGGTGCAAACTACAAAGTAGGATTGATTGTGTACCATATTGTACAATAAACAGTAAATTTACCAAAATACCCTTCATTGTTGTAATGTTAGATTTATCAAAAAATACTAAAGATAATTTGAGACTGCTTTCATTTCCTAATTTATCACCAATTATGCCTTGTAAATATTTTAAGCTATTGAAGTCACGCAACTCCTAATGAAATTAATAAAAAAAATTAAATGGTAAACCAAATCAGCAAAAAAATGTTTTTGCATAAAGGAAACAAAGATGGATGATGATAAAAGGGATAGCAATAAACAAACCAAAAATCTAAGGTGGAGATGTCTAATAGGTGAGTGGAGTTAAGTAAAATAATAGGGTTAAAAAAATAAATGTGATTACGAAATAACAAGAGTACAGTGAGAAAGAGAAATAACAAAGCTATGCCACCACATTATTTGTTAGTGACATAAAATGGGTCTTTTTATCGTTACATAGCAACATATTTAACAATAAAATATAATAAATTTAAGTAACAATCAAAACAAACATTGTATTTAAAATAATGATACAATACAATACAATGGGTAACAACCATCCAAACAAGCTGTTAGGATAAATGGGGGAACATGTGAAGGCTATTCTCACTCTAGGTTTTCTAATAAGCGAAAGATAAAAAGGTTTTGTTGAAACTTGAAAAGGTATATCCACATAAATTCTGGTGTCATATTACACCATGTAGTAGATATGGTTTCTTTAGCTGGAGATTAATTTAAAAACAAATTGAAAAGTAAGGGTAGGTAAGAAAGTTGGGACAACTGAAACAAATATCACAACTCTTTGACATAAACAAATTAGCTGAAATTAGGGATGCTTAGCACAGGTGATGTACTCAAATCCATTTCCCTTGGGACATCTCTCAAACAGGATGTTATTGATCGAAGTAGGTTTTACAGAGTTGTAGAAATCAAGGTGTCATCATGATTTGAAAGAAATGTTACATACAGGATATAATAATAATATACAAGTAGACAAATGAATTTCGTTGTAATTTCTTACAGTTTCTTTCAGTCCACCGAGTGGCTCTTCAGGCATGATCCTGGACCAATCTACCCCCATTCGAAAGACTTGCACTCCAGTATTTTTAGCTAATTTCAATTCAGTGTCAGGATCAGACCAAAACCTTAGCCTTTCCTCCCTAACACAATTCCAAACATTAAACGAGTCAAAGCAAATAGTGTAATGGGTTTGTTAATATTTAGTATCAGGTTATCTATGGTTCACAGGTTCAAAGACCAAAGCTTTACGAGTTTAGTTTAGTTATAATTCAGTGTGTTATGCACCATAATTTCCGAAACCACAATCAAAATGTCGAAGAAGATCCATAAAACTTACGGGTGTGGGACGTTATGCCAGGCAGCAACGTTATGATGACATTGCTCAGTTGGAGTTGGCTCTTCCACTTCTATGTACTTCTCAAATCCTCTTATTTTTGCCTCAATGGCTATCTTAAGGGACTTTTTCCTCTTTATGGTCTTAGTAGCTTCTCGCTGAGGTAACGGAGCTTGCTGAGATCCACCATCACCTGTAGCAGAGCCCATAATAGCATCTGCTGTTTGAGGCTGCTGATGTTCATGTGATTCTGTATTTTCGGCAAATTGGAGCCAAGCATCATCAAGCCTGTCTTCCACATGAGCAGGTGCTGTAGCCAATCCAAAAAAGAATCCTTTCTCCCCTTCTAGAGAGTATCACAAACGGGTCAAACCACATACTCACATATATACAGATATTCAATAACTATGTTAAATTCTTGTGGACAATCATATGCATCTATGTGAAGGCATGAACCATATAAATGTTGAGGGAGTGATACTTACAACATTAAACTGTATGATAACATAGAGCCTGTTTGGATGGGCTAATAAGCCAAAAGCCATAAGTTAAGAATTCTAACTTATGGTATTGACTTTTTTGTTATTTTGGCTTAAAAACACGTTTTTATCTTACCCAAACTCTACAAAAGTGCTTAAAAGTTATGTTAGCTTAAAAGTACTTAAAATAAGCCAATCCAAACAGGTTACATCCCTGCAGGGTTCTATGGGGAAACCATTGATTTTTGTGTTCTCTACTGTTTTCCAATCAATGTTATGTTAGCTACAACACACAAAATACTGACTTAATCTTAGGAAACGGTGGAACCAATGCAGAGTGAGTTCATTCTTTTCTTTTAAAAAGTAGATAACAGTATATTAATAAGCAGCACAAAGATACTACTGGAAACCATATTTACAAGTTACAAAAGATGCCAAAAAAAGGAGGAAGAAACTATACCCTGCTCAGCTTATAGGGATTCAATGCAAAATGAAGTAATTCTCGCAATCAAGAGTCTTTGGAAGGTGGATACACAAGTAAGGCACATTCACCTATTTTTCTTAGGGATAAGGGCACACCACCGGCCTATCTAACCTTTAAGCAAGCATAAGCTAAACTGAAATCTTGCTTCAACATTGATAGACCAACAGAAGTCCATGTTAATTTACTGATGACTGATTAGGGTCATTTTACATCAACTACCATCCAAAAATTGAACAACATAATCTCTCCGTTTTAACATAGGGAACTCTTTCTACTTTGGCCGTTCTAAAAGGCTTAACCCCATTACATTAATAATTTCATCTTCACATAACTACTCAATTTTAAACTGAACTAAGTTCTAAACCAAATCACTTCCATAACAATTTACACCATACTTTGTCGTGCAGTAAATTCCATGTTCAGTCACACACATTGGTATAAAATGAAACAGACAGAGTATGCGTTAGCTAGAATGAACGAACCATAAGTAGGTTAATTGAAAAGGCTTGAATTAGGTTAAAAAGCTAAAAGTAGTTATGTTACCAGACGGGTTGATATTGAAGTGAGCAAGAACATCAGCGGAGTCGTTTATGGGAGAGCGGAAACGCTTGAGGTTCTTTTTCCGGTAGACGGAGAAGGAAAAAGCATTGGCGGCAACGGTGATAGTTACTAAGACTCCGGCGAGCTTCGTAGCCACCGTGAACAGAGCAATAACTGACATTCTTACCAATTCAAAAGCAGAGAGTTGCTGACTTGCTGTGTGGGCGGGCTTCTTTGTGGAGGATAGCGCCCTCGCCCGCCAATAGAAATTCAGACTGAATTATTCAGTTGCGTGAAGCATTATGCTACCTTTACCCCTTGTTTGAATGGTTGTCGTATTTTATTTGTATTGTTAGCTTAAATATTAGTACTAAATTCACTTTTAGATGAAATTTATAGGTGGTTTTTTATAATTGACGTTAACTTTCATTTAGATACTTCAATTGACTTTGTTTATTTTAGACACTTCATATTGGGTCTCGTTATGTCATTTTTACACTTTGTGCACAATTTCTTGTTGACTACAAGCGTGTGTGACACAATCGTGTCCACATAGATTAATCAAGCAGTTATATCATGCTAACTCTCAAAACGTTTACACGTCTTATTGACTCCAAATTTAAAGGTCAATTGATCTTTCAACTCCTATTTTTATCTTTTCTTCAAATTCACCGAATCAAAATCATAGCTAAATTTCTCTTGTAACTCGTTGAATTTTACTTTATTTTTCATTCAATTCGTAATTAGTACTAACTATTATTGTAAATTATGTCAGCATTTTTCAGGTTTAAAGGTTGAAATCAAGTATTGGAGACTATCATTTTGTAGGGCTTTACGACATTGGAAAAATTGAAGGTTCTAATAATTTTTTCTTGTGATTGTATGTTTTATTCTTAAAGGTGGTGCATTTTCTTTGTTATTTTCACTTTTTTTATTATCATGTTGTAGTTAGGATTTTTGGCAATTTCACTGATGAAGTAAGAGACTTATTGGGTATTTCCTTATGTTATGGGTCATCTTTTCAAAATATAGATAACTATATTTTGACATACTTTTATCATGGGGGTAATGTGGTCGGAGACTCTGACCCTTCTTACAAAGGTGGAGTAGATATATTTGTTGTTGCTTTTGATAAAGATCATTTTAGTCTTGTCGAATTTCTTTCGTACCGTAAAAACCTTGGGTAAACAAATGTGAGGGAATTTTACTGTCAAGATAAAAATAACAATGAATTTGTTCAAGTTACTTCTAATATTCAATCGCTAGAGTTTGTGAAAGACTTAATAGATGGTTATGAGCTTCATATATATGTGGTCCATAAAATTGATGAGTCGGAGGAATTGCCAACTCCAACTAGTCTTTTAGTATGGTCAGGCTATGTTCATGAATTTGTGGATATAAATTCTAATGAAACTATGGAGAATGTGATTGTTTTAGATGTGAATAAAGTTGATTTAGTTCTGCATGGGGCTGATACAAATCTTCCTAATATAAATGTTATTTCAGATGAAGATGGTCCAAATGTTGATCAAGAATTGAGATCTTTTAGGCCTGCAAAGAGGAATAAAAAAATCCCAATCCTAGGAAGAAAAAATAAGTACCTGAAGAGATACCAGCAGGTGAAGCTGCTATTGACAAAGGCTTTATAATATTGGAAGAAATAAGAAGGATAGATATGTTAGCGAATTAAGAGGAGATGAGCAGTATATTGATAGTTCAGAATGTGATAGCGATGATAGCACAAATGTGCTAGATGTAGAAGCTATTAGGGGTGTTGATCAAGAAGGAAGAGTAAAAAAAATCGGATACAATGATGAATATGAAGTTAGTATTTTTGAACTTGAAATGATTTTTTAGAGTGTTAAAGAATTTAGAAAGGATTTGGAAAAATATACAGTAGAATACAACTATCAGATTAAGATAAGGCCTAATGAATCTCATAGAGTGAGGGTTAAATGTAAATTAAAAGAGAAATGCAAATGGTTGTCACGACCCCAACCGTTGTGAGTGATACCCACACTAAACCACCTGGTGGGAGAATCAAAGACTAACCTGAAATCAACTCAACACTATTTAAATAAGAGAAGTCCATCATATAAAAGCAATGAAATTAGTTTAGTCAACTAAAGAACTGATTCCCCATAAACTCAACCAATATTTCAAAAATAGTAAATGCGGAAAACAACCCCTAAGAACTGAAAGTCATCATACCAAAACTCTAATAATCAAGACAGGGGATACAATCCCAAAACTAAACATAAAACTAAAGTCTAATGCTTGTATCCAACGAGATGGACAAGAAAAATAAAGGAATCCATGGAAGCTTGAAAGATGTAGCTCACCCTGAAATTCGAATTAAAGCATCTCTTAACTGAGGTCTCGAATTAGCTGTGGTAAGATACCCTGTACTTAACAAGGAAAATAAAAGGTGTAGTATTATTATACAAACCACAGTATACTAGTAGGATCACACAGACAGTCCAAGATACGAATGTAAACAATTCACTATAATGCAGTAACACATAACAATGAATATAACAACAAGTAACGAACCACATAGACTCTCAGTCACATTTTATTAAACAACAATACCTAGATGCATGTCCCATATATTCAGAAATTCAAATGTATGGTCTTCTCATGCAACCACAATCACATACTTGGTCCTCTAGTAGAACCCAAATGTAAATTATTAGTGTACCGACGTGGTGTCTGAGCTATCTATAATTAGTGTACCAGTGTGGTACCTGAGCTATCCATAGTTAATGTCATGATCCAAAGTACACCCTAGAAGGTACATGGTACATAAGACCCCAAGAGGCCCTACACAAACCACTTGACATACATACAACACAACATAATAGAAAAAAGTAGAGAATCTCATAAAATGAAAAAGTTTGGCGTAAAAGCGAAAGTCTACAAATAGTCTTCACAAGCCAATCTAATACATCGAAAGAAGAATCCGAGACATAACCAGTACACCACGTACAACATCTAAAAACTAAAACATATGAAAATAAAGTAAAGGTGGCATGGTCCTCGAAACATGAGGACTTACCAAGTCTTCAACAATTAAGCACTCAATCACTAGCCACGAGCGATAGGAAGAGAAGCGTCAGACCCTACATTATGAGACAATGTAAGCACAAGTATGCATTAGTACATGACATGTACTAAGTATGAAGGATATGTATAAGAACGTAAAACATGATCATAAGGGGACATAAAGGAAAACATGGTATGCATGACCAAGCTAAAATATAGTAAAAACCTTTAAAGAAGAATCATAAATCATGAACATGGTCAATGCATCTTAAAACATAGTGAAAGCTTCATAAAACATTTGAAGTAACTTGAGTTCGTTTTGTGGGATATTAGCCTTAAATGACAATAGAGCATACGGGCTATAATAGGAATCCGATATAACTCTCACACTGAGAAGGAAGAGTCTAATTTCCAAGGTAGAACTCTGTATCATGATTCATATGCTATTTGTGGATCCACTTGCTAGATTATTTAACACAATCCTAGGGGGCACGTAGTTTGTAACTAGAGGTAGCTACTAGAGACTACCCTATTTGAGCCTCCATCTCAAAGTTCTCCCGGTGCTAAGTTAAATCCCAACAAAATAGTTTTTTTCATAAACATAACATCATACATGGAAAAGCACAATTAAATTACTAATTGAACATTAAATCACCATGGAGTAGCTCCTTAAATTATGCATCATGCATGTGTGAGAAAACCTTTCACCAGCCATGATTCCTTAAAATGTGAGAAAACCTTTCACAATTTCTTTGATGCCTATCTTAAAAGTAGCCTTTAGATTATAAAACCCCTTTTCATAAATTATGCATAGACTTTCATAAATCAACGTTCACAAATTCATAGCTTTTTTCATAAATCCATATCTTCATTAATTCATAGTCAAAATCATGAATGATGCATGGGTCCATATAAAATCAATTGAAAAACATGTAATGAAATTAAATTAAGAAGACTAAAATCAAACAATTGAATAATAACAATGAAGACCCATGGAGAATTTGATGAAACCCTAATCAATTTTGAAGAAATTGAATTTGGAAAATTGAGATCTTTTGGGACTAAATCTACCTTGATGATCAGAGCCCAAAATCAAAGGAGGATGTAACACCTCAAAAACTAGACCTAGAAAAAAATTGCAGAAATTCACCTGAAGTAGTGAACCGCGATAGGGTTCACGGACCGTGATAGGGTCCACGCTCCGTTGAACTGCCCGTAGTCTGGAGTTAAACTCCACCAGGCCCAAACATCAGACCACGGGACCTTCCCGGGCCTTGGTCTTGACGACGGACCATGAGAAGAACTATCCAACTCATGACCTCGAGCTTGTAGCATTAGCGTTTGCGCTTAATATTTGGAGACATTATTTGTATGGTGTTCACGTAGATGTGTTCATAGACCACAAGAGCCTTCAGTACGTATTCACCCAGAAAGAGTTGAATCTTCGCCAGAGGAGATGGCTTGAATTCCTCAAAGATTATGATATGAGTGTGCATTACCATCCTGGTAAGGCTAATGTAGTAGCAGATGCTCTTAGTAGACTATCTATGGGTAGTGTAGCACATGTTGAGGAAGAAAGAAAGGAAATAGCAAGGGATGTTCACAGACTTGCTCGATTAGGAGTTCATCTTATGAGCATATCAGATGGTGGTGTAACAGTCCAAAATGGGTTAGAATCTTCATTGATAGTGGAGGTTAAGGAAAAGTAAGACAGTGATCCGATATTGCTTCAACTTAAGGGTGCAGTCCATCATCAGAGAGTTGAGCTTCGCTAGCAGGGTCAATTATGTGTTCCTGAGGTGGGCGAGTTGAGACAACAAATTCATGCAGAAGCCAATAACTCTAGGTATTCTATTCATCCAGGCGCCACTAAGATGTACCGTGATCTGCGGGAAGTTTATTGGTTGAATGGTATGAAAAGGGACATAACGGATTTTGTGGCCAAGTGCCCTAATTGCCAGCAAGTCAAGGTAGAACATCAGAAACCAGGAGGTATGACTCAAGAGATCGACATTCCTACTTGGAAGTGGGAAGTGATCAACATGGACTTCATCATAGGTTTACCTCGTACTCGCAGACAACATGACTCCATTTGGGTGATAGTTGATAGAGTTACTAAGTATTCACGCTTTTTGGTGGTCAAGACTACAAATTCAGTGGAGGATTACGCCAAGCTTTATATTAATAAGATAGTTAGGTTGCGTGAGGTTCCTTTGTCTATCATCTCAGATAGAGGTCCTCAGTTTACCTCTCATTTCTTGAAGACGTTTCATAAAGGTCTTGGAACTCAGGTTAACCTTAGTACAACATTTCATCTGCAGACAGATGGTCAGGCAGAGCGTACCATTCAGACCTTAAAGGACATGTTGAGAGCTTGTGTGATAGATTTCAAGGGTAGTTGGGATGATCACCTTCCTTTTATAGAGTTCACCTACAATAATAGTTACCATTCCAGCATTCTTATGGCCCCTTATGAGGCATTGTATGGGCGTAGATGTAGATCTCTAGTTGGTTGGTTTGAAGTAGGTGAAGCAACCTTGATAGGACCAGATTCAGTTCATGATGCTATGGATAAAGTGCAATTCATCAGGGATAGACTTAAGACAGCCCAGAGTCGCCAGAAGTCCTATATAAATGTAAGGAGAAGGGAACTAGAGTTCCAAGTTGATGACTGGGTTTTCCTGAAAGTGCCGCCCATGAAAGGGGTGATGAGATTTGGCAAGAAAGGGAAGCCCAGTTCTAGATATGTAGGTCCTTACAAGATCTTAAAAAGGGTTGGTAAAATGGCTTATGAGTTAGAGTTGCCAACAGAACTAGCAGCAATGCATCTAGTTTTTCACATTTCATTGTTGAAAAAGTGTGTGTGGGTGACCCAACGTCTATTATGCCTTCGAAAAGTGTGGCTGTGAAGGATAGTCTCACTTATGAAGAGGTACCAGTTGAAATCCTTGATCGTCAGGTTTGAAGGTTTAGAAACAAAGAAGTCGCTTCAGTCAAGGTTTTGTGGAGGAGTCAGTCCGTAGAAGGAGCTATATGGGAAGCAGAAGCATCCATGAAGGCCAAGTATCCTCACCTATTTCCTTCAGATTCCATTCCAGCTTGAGGTAATAGTTCCTCTTCAGTTTGTTAGTCATTCATGCGCAGTTTCAATCTTAGCATCTTGTTCGTTCAGTTTGTACTTGCATTTTCAGCGTATTTGCATGTTCTTGGAACTTAGTTCATTCAAAAATCAGTTTGCAGGAACTTTATGGTAGGGTACAACTCCTTCCCTAATTTTCAGCTAGGTTAGTCTTCATTCGAGGAAGAATGTTCCCAAAGGGGAGATATTATGTAACGACCCATAAAATGATTAGGTCAAACTAGAGCCTAACGTGTGGTTTAATGTCTAGGGTTAAGGGGATTAGTGGTTAAACATCAAGGTACGTGCTAGACCCCATAGTTTAGAAGACCTTCTAGGGTTTGGTTAAGGGTTGCAAGGGCAAGTGCCAAGACAAGGGGGCAAGGCCTAAGCCAAAGGCCAAGGCTGCCCAACCTTGGCCAAGCACTGCCCCAAGTCCATGAGCCACTTCACGGCCAGTGGTATAGACAAAGGCCCATAGAAGTGGCCATGAAGATGACTTAGCTTAGTGGGAGGCAAGGCCTTGAGGCCAAGCTGCTGCCCTAAGTCCACGAGCCACTTCACGGCCAGTGGTCTTGACCAAGGTCCGTAGAAGTGGCCGTGGAGATGCCTTAGCATGAAGGGCTTATAAAGGTGTAGAGGCACCCTGGTCAAGGGACCAAGGGCACCACCACGAGCCGTGGTGCCCCTCACAACCCGTACAAGTGGGTGTGGTCCCTGACGAGGATGCCCAAGTTAGGGATTTTTAGGTAATTTCGTTTTAAGTATTTATTAAGTGGGGTTGTTTTTAAATGTTTTATATCATATATATAAATATTTTAAGTCTTAAAACATCCATTTTTATTCCATTATTTCCAAATACCCAAATCAAATCCCAACTTCCCTCCTCTAAAAAATTCTCTCTCTAAAAAGAGGACCTCCATTGAAGAACAAGGTCAAGGTCAAGCTAGGGGTTCAAGAACAAGTCTTTCTTCTACGATTTCTTGAGGAAATCAACATAAGGTATGGATGCTTTTCATTCTTGGTTAGCTATCACCAAGAAGCCCCTTCAAATTATGTTTCCAAATTCCCCAAATCTAGGGTTTTCAAATCTAATCACGGGTCTTCTTCCAAAACGAATTCAATTGATTAATTATAGTTTATTATGATTTATTATGATGATTTATGATTGGATTAATGAAGTATCGATGGATTTTTATGAAAATCTCCCTTGGACCCATGATCTCCCCTTCTTCCTAAATTGTGAACTAGGGTATGACTTGATTGATCAACTAAACTTGAGAATTGATTATGTTTATGTTATTAAGTTGTTGAAGCATGAAATTCCCCTAGATAATTTGATAATTATAGAAGTTAGGGTTGATCTTGATTCTTAGACTTGAAGGGCAAATTGAGGGTAGATGTGAACCTCTAAGATTGATGAACTTCTTGATGAATTACCTTAGATTAGATCACGTAGACATGAATTTGCGTATGAATGAATCTTGTAGACATGCACTAACTTGATTAGGTCTTATATGATGGATCATGGTTGAAGGAGTATTGAGATTTAGTTTACTTGATGCTATATGTCTATAATTGAGTAAGAATGAAGCATGTAGTTAAGTTTACCATGAGAGTTAGGATTACATGATCACCATGTGAGGTGTTGCTGGAGGGTAATGCTCATAATATGAAGATGGCTCCTAGGGCTTTAATTGAAAATCTAATATGAATAAGTTAAGTATGTTTAGGCTTAAAGAAGGAAGCTATCATGTAGGTTGAATTGCCTATGGCATTATTGTGAAATAACTTTACCCACTTGACCTATAATATGATCACATGAGTTCATGCATGGAATGAATGGATTAATTGAGTCATGATTGTATCTATGTTATATATGTTGAATGCTAGATGTGTTGACTCAATGATGCAATATATGTGAATTATGTATGATTGTGGTATTATGTACATGCTTATGAACACTTTGAGAAGGAAGTGTCTATGTTGACAATGTTGTTGTAGTGTCAATTGAATGGCTAGTTCTCATATGCACCTTTACATACTATTATGCATGAAATGTACATGATCATATTGATCCACTTGAAAGGTGGAGGTGTTTACTTATTGTGCATATTGTGGTATTGATGCAAGATCCTTCTTTCCTATACCCCTACATATGACTATGTACGATATGATATGACTATGTATGATATGATATGATTATGTACGATATGATATGACTATGTACGATGTGATGTGATCATGTATGATATGTTATGCCTATGATAGTCTTGTTGTGTTGATTGAAAGGCTATTCTCATGAACACACTATGAATATAATGTGAAAGGTTTACTCACATATTGATGATTCTACACAACTAATGAATCTATGAGCTATTATGATGTATGTTGGTTTGAGTGCCTAGTGCATTCTTTCATGAACTTAAACTTAAGTAAAGACTTAATATGACTTTTAAAGGGAAGTATGCTTAGCACCGAGTGGATATGAAAATGAGATGGAGGCTTTTACATTTAGCAAGTCCGGCTTCCCAATGTATGTTGTCTTATGGGATGGAAGCCTTTTACGTCTAGCAGTCCGGGTTTCTAGTAGAAATCCTCATATCCCATAACTATGTGCCCACATAGGTCTTAACTAGTAGATCCACCTAAAAGCTATTATTTACGTTCTACCTTAGGCAAGTAGGACACCTCCTTTCGGTGTGGGGGTAGAACACCGGATTCCATGTAGCTCGCATGGTCTATGTCGGTTAAGGTTATTATCCCTATATGATACGAATACAAGCTATGATAAGAACATGGACTCTAATTATGACTTCTTAAGAGGTACCACTTAGTAGGAGTGAGGGTATGAGACTTCACCCGTACATTGCACAAGTGGACTTTAAGAGGGGTTATGGTTAGGTTCTCTTATGTTATGAAGACTTATGATTTATGTATGTATGATTTTTATGAATGTTAAGGTCGACTTTACTTGTTTCAACTTATGATCATGAATGTCTCCTTATGTATGTTGATTATGGATGAACCAAAAGTAAGATATGTAGGTTGTTGGTGATCTAAATGCAATACTTAGTATTTGGTAGGGTTATGAGATCTTACCTTTGCATTGCACTAGTATGACTTTGGGTTGCTTGTATGTTGGTATGAACTTATGTTATGCATGATCATGGTGGCCTAAAAGTGAGACTTAGTGTAGATAGGATTATGGGATCCTATCCATGCATTGCACAAGTGTAGCTTATATAGGGTTGCTCATGTGATAGTTCTAATATGATGATATGATCTTGGTATGTAAGCATGTGAACTATGTCTTGTGAAGATTGGAGTATGCATTATGTTATGTTGAAGACTATGCATGTAATTATGATGATATCCTATATGTTATGATGAATTGTGCATGATTTGTCTTATGAGCTACATTCTCCAACTATTTCAAAGATGATGTTCAAAAGTGGCATGAAGCATGGTTTTAAACAATATGTCCCTTTTATGCATGTTTTAAGGATTTTCTTGCATGGCTTCCATACTTAGTACATTTTGTGCTAATCCATATTTCTACATTTTCTATAAGTGTTGGCTTTGTAGATATTGGATTCCATCCTCGTGGCTAGGACTCTAGTAGATCAAGAAGAAGAAGATTAGTGAGTCCTCATAGTATTCGAGGACTTGACCACATGTCCTTTATACCTTTCTTTTATGTTTTAGATTTATGTAAGGACCGTGTCCCTAAGATTGTATTCAAGAGTTTTAATTCTAATGTTACAGATGGTTTGAGACATTGTGTCATAGACTCTCTCATTTTATAAAAGACTTCGATTGTAAGAAAAGTTTTAAATTTTCTGCATTTTCCCCTATGTTCTTATGTCATGATATGCTATGGGTTTATATGAAACTTTTCGGAGTGTTGTACGTTGTGTCACGTCTAGGGGGTAGTCTTGGGTCGTGACATATTTTAACACCTCGAAAACCAGACCTAGAAAAAAATGCAGAAATTCACCTGAAGCAGTGAACCACGGCAGGGTTCACGGACCGTGATAGGGTGCACGGTCCGTTGACCTGCCCGTAGTCTGGAGTTAAACTCCACGAGGCCCAGACGTCCGACCACGGGACCCTTCACGAGCCGTGGTATTGATGTCGGACCGTGGTGGTGTCTGTATAGTCAGAACTAGTGCCCCCCTAGGATATCCTCAAACCCCCTAAGCCTTAGTCACAGTCCGTGGTCCTCCACATGGGACGTGGTAGGATCCGTAAAGGCTATCCAGTAGGCCTCCAGACCTGAGCCCAAGTGAGGACCACGGGTACCTTTAAGGTCTGTGGTCCTCCACACGGGCCGTGGTAAGGGCTCGTGGAGAAGACCCCAGGAACCACCAGCTACTGGACCAAGACATGACCAGCTCCACGGTCGGTAGTCCGTTTTACGGTCCGTGAGAGTGGCCGTGGTCAGCCCCATCAGATTTTGAAGTAGGGTTATTTCGGTCTTCTCCCCTAGTCGTTGGGCACTTAAACTACGTCATTTAAACCTTAAACTATGTTGTTTTGGTCAGTTTTAGCTTAGAAACATAACTAGAACTTACCAAAGTCAGATCTTTCATCAAAACTTAGAAACTTAGAGCGTGAAGAGAAGAAAGAGGCGACCAAACCTTAGTTCAAGAACGCAACAAGGTTCCACCAGTTCCAACCCCGAAATCAAAAGTTTTCTCCGTGGAATTCGTCACCAGGTATGTGGGATTTCACTAGTGGGTTCCTCTCACCCATTAGTTTTCTAGATTTCAGGCAAAATCTAGATTCCCTTAATATTATCTAGACTTAGGGTTTCTTAAATGTTAGAATGATCCAAATCGTTTTATCACGAATTCAGTATAGTTATTGCCCAGGTTCATGCATAAATTAAGAACCCTAGATATGTAGTTCTTTTAATTCATGAATTAGACATGCTAGGTTAGTTAATTCAGTTACATATAAACATGCCTTAGTTTTCGAATGCATTATTATCAGTATATTAATGTTGCATTCTTAGTTTGCATGTCAGTTTTAAGCTATCCAATATTACAACATTTCAGTCATAAAGTGTTAATTACTTAATCATATGGGTAGCTTAATACCCAGTGGACTAGGGTCAGGCACCCTCAAATCCCAGAACTACGTACCCTGTAGGTCTTAAGTCCCCTCTGTGGGCATTATTTTAGTGATCACACCAGCATGCCTCTATACCTTTGGCCAGGTATATTGGGTCCTCTCGATGGGGTGTATACATCGGATTCCATATTTAGCTCATGTGGTTTTATGCCGGTTATTAGTAGCCCCCTTACAGTTTAGTCAGACTCTATTGCATTGATCATGTTATCAGTATAATTCAGTACTCAGTCTCAGCATGCTATAAACTTGGTCTTTGCATTCAGTATTTCATGTTTAGTAATCTCAGTTTAGCATCATGGTTATTTCATATAATTGCTCAGTTGTTATGCTTTGTTCAATTATGATTATTGTTCAGCTTTATTCTATCCTACATGCTCAGTACCTTTCAAGTACTGACTCATACTCTGCGCTACATCTTCTCGTGATGGAGGTTCAGGTCCTCAGCAGTCAGATCACACAGAGATCGGTTCCCGATATTCAGTTCAGCAGCATCAGTGGTGAATCCTCATTCTTCGAGGACTAATGACATGACTATCTTTATCGATTTTAGCTTTAGTTTCAGTTTTGCTAGATCTAGCTGGGGCATGTCCCACCATTTCTAGTCAGTAGAGGCTTTATTTCAGACATAGTTAGCTTTAGCTTTAGTCTTAGAGTTTGACTTTTATTTTTTATTCAAACTCTCACTTATCTTTATTCATATTTAGTATATGGGTATTCCCTATCACTTCAGTTTTACTATGATTTAGCTTCCACACAGTTTTATTTCTCAGTTTATCTTTAGTATGCTCATGATTATGCCAACAAGGTTAACTTGGGGTCACTCGTGATCCTAGGTCCCATGTTGCATCCAGAGGGTAGCTTCGGGGCATGTTAAACTTGGTATCAGAGCACTAGGTTAAAAGTCCTAGGATTTATGAAAAGCAGCACTAAATAGAGTCCTTTTCATGGGTGTGAAGTGCACAACATCTAATAGGCTGCAAAGTATTTTAGGAAAAACTTCAATTTCTTTGTTACTCTTATCGTGCGTAAGGTATGATTTAATTCCTCGCTCTAACTCATCGTTTTGTTTTTCAGAACATTCCTCCTCATAGAGCTTATAGAAGGGGTGTGAATACATGCAACGCTAACTCAGCTCCTCCAGTCCTAGATCAGGAAGTTTCGAATGCTGAATTCTGGAATGCTTATTCAGTTGTTAGCTCAGAGTGTGACCAACCAGAACAATCAGCAAGTTCCAGTTTCGGCAAATGCTAATGTTGGGTCAACTGCAGCTAGAGTTCATGATTTCGTTAGGATGAATCTGCCTGAGTTCTTAGGATCCCAGACTAGTGAGGATCCCCAAAACTTCATTGATGAGGTCAAGAATATTTTTGGAGTGATGCACGTAACTGGGAATGATCGGGTTGAGTTGGCATCTTACCAGCTTAAGGATGTTGCTCATATCTGGTATACTCAGTAGAAAGAGAATAGGGGTACAAATGCCGCTCCTATCACTTGGGAATGCGTTAATGAGACTTTTCTGGACAGGTTCTTCCCAAGAGAGTTGAGGGAGGCAAAAGCTCAGGAGTTTATGAATTTGAGGTAGGGTTCTATGACGGTCCAAGAGTATGGACTTAAGTTCACCCAGCTCTCCATATATGCTCCTAACATGGTTGCTGATTCCAGGGCTCAAATGAACAAGTTCATATATGGGGTATCTGATCTTGTAAAGACAGTGTTGGAATGCCATGTTACTTGAGAATATGAACATCTCTAGGCTCATAACTCATTTTCAGCAGGTTGAGGGTGATAAGCATAGGGAACAAGCCAAGGAGAATAAGAAGTCTAGGACCGACAACTATGACTACTCTCAATAGAAATCGGGTGGTAGAAATTGCTCACAGTTTCAGCAGAAGTCTTTAACTCCAGCACCTTCATCAGCTAGTGTTCCATCCTCCAAGTTCTGTAATGATCACAAAGGTAGGGCGTCAGCCTCTAAGACTCAAGGTAGTGTTTTAGGCAGCAGAACCTACCCAACTTGTCCTAAGTGTTGTAAGAACCATCTGGGCGAGTGCCTTGCAGAAAAATAAGGATGCTTTGGGTGTGGTCAGTCTGGTCACAGGTTGAAGGATTGTCCTTCTAAGCAGGGTCAATGAGGTTACTATGGTAGAGCTAAGTCCACAACTTCAGCAACGCCAGTAGGTCACGCGACTCAGTGGGGTAACTCATATGGTACAAGTGGCGGTCAGCCCCAAAATAGGTTGTATGCTCTTCAGGCTCGCCAGGATCAGGAAGATTCTCTTGATGTAGTCACTGGTACATTACAAGTCTTTGACTTAAATGTTTATGCATTATTATATCCAAGGGCTACTTTGTCTTTTGTAACTCCTTATATAACAGTCAAATTTAGTGTTAGTCCAGAAACTCTCTCAGAACCTTTCTCAGTCTCTACTCCAGTCGGTGACCCAGTTATAGCTAGACGGGTATACAAAAATTGCCCTATCACAGTCTCCCAGAAAGTCATCTCAGTAGATCTTGTAGAGTTAGAAATGGTAGACTTCGTTGTCATTCTAGGCATGTATTGGTTACATTCTTGTTATGCCTTAGTCGATTGTAGAACTAGGATTGTTCGTTTTCAATTTTAAGATGAACCAATCCTAGAATGAAAGGGTTGTAGCTTAGCGCCTATGGGTTGATTCATTTCTTACCTTAAGGCCAGAAATATGATTTCTAAGGGATATCTATATCATCTAGTTCGGGTTAAGGATTCAAGCTCTAAAGCCACAACTCTTGAGTCAGTTCCCGTAGTCAATGAGTTTCCAGAAGTGTTTCCAAAAGACCTTCCCGGAGTTCCTCCCGAAAGGGAAATCGACTTTGGAATTGATCTCTTTCCAGATACCCAGCCCATTTCTATTCCTCCTTACAGAATGGCTCCAGCTGAGCTTAAGGAATTGAACGAGTAGTTGAAAAGCTTTTAGATAAGGGCTTCATTAGACCCTGCATTTCCCCATAGGGTGCACCTGTGTTGTTCGTGAAGAAGAAAGATGGTTCTCTCAGAATGTGCATTGACTATAGGCAGTTGAACAAAGTCATAATCAAGAATAAGTATCCCATCCCCAGGATTGATGAATTGTTTGACCAACTTCAGGGTGCTAGTCATTTATCAAAGATAGACCTCAGATTGGGTTATCATTAGCTCAAAGTCAAAGATAGTGACATTTCGAAGATAGCCTTCAGAACTCGGTAAGCGTGGCAACGGAACCGGGAGGTGCCGGTTCCAATTCCGGTCCATCCCGGTCCGTTACCGATTCTGTCTCAATTTCGGTAAGTACCGGTTAGGTCTGGACATATGCGGGTTTGGGAGGGGTAACGGGACGGAAACCGGGATTTACCGGTTAGTCCCGATTTCTGTCCGGTCCGGGTTTTTTTTTAAAATCTTAATTAAATTATAGCCGTTGAGAGCCATTGGGCAACGGCTTTTGGGTCCCACCAACGGCTCTTTCACCCCCATAACTCCCCTTTACACCTCCCTACTGCCCAAACTTTTTTTAATACCCCAACCTTCTAAAAACTACATTTTCATCTTTTTTTTTAACTATAAATAACTCCAATCTTTCATTCTTTACACTCACAAAAATATTATCTTTTACTCTCTCTAGTCTCTAATCTCTACTCTCTAATCTCTACTCTCTAATATCTTATTCTCGTTAAAATTACGAATTTGATCTTTGGAAATTGGAGCTTCAAAATTCAACTTTCAATTTTCGGGTTTCGGTCATACACGTCTACTTTTTTAAGTAGACGTTTGGTACATTCGTTCCAACTCACTTTTCATTTAGTTATTTATTTGTTTGCATTTAATTATTTATTTTGTGAGTAAAAAACTTCTCAATTAAGAATAAATACGGATGATTATACGTAAGTTGATGAAACTGTTTTTAATATTGATAGTAATAGTGGATTAGATCC
>JAJOOS010080975.1:0-33219 GCA_029582725.1 Solanum chiquidenum | reverse complement strand
CTATGTTATGTTTCCTACTCCTATGTTTTGAGACTTTAGCTTGCAATTGTATTTTGACTATGAGGGGAGCCTGTAGTATGTCATGGCCCCGTTCTTTCTATGTATGTAGAGGTGTGCGTTGGACAAGTATTTTGTAAATGAACTTGGCTCTTGTTCTATGATGTTATTTTGAAATGGTTTGCCCTTAGTCCCTATTTCCCATTAATTAATGTTGAATGTACTTCCGCGACCGATGAAGTGTGATGACAAGTTTGAAGAGGCTTGTTTGGGGTTCCTTCGGGTTCCTCATTCGCCATGTCACGTCTAGGCCCTAGGCTTGGGTTGTGACACAGACCTCATCCAATTCTAGGTGTTCAACGATCGTAAATCAGTATATAACCCAACTAAATGTGTTGGGGTCGAATCCCACAGGGAGCGGTATGTGTATGAGAGTCAATTTGGAAGTACGAATATGGTCAAATTAGTCATAGGAATAGAAATTATTG
Source organism: Solanum chiquidenum (assembly GCA_029582725.1). NCBI lineage: Eukaryota > Viridiplantae > Streptophyta > Magnoliopsida > Solanales > Solanaceae > Solanum > Solanum chiquidenum. Next base: position 32,734 of record JAJOOS010080975.1, on the reverse strand, counting down.
AATAAAGACATCATAAAAATCAGGGAGTTACACGAATGTCAAATGGGAGATTTTGGTTATGATTATCAACTACAAACAGTGGCAATCAATACAAAATAGCAATAATGAGATGGGTTATTGGGATGTGATTCGATTATAGGCCAATATAGACAAATGGGTAATTGCAACTATTAGAAAATAGCTAGATATTAGTGAGTAAGCTGGGCTATAGAGGAGGTAAAAATTTTCTCAAACAATTTACCCCGAATCAAGTTTATTTCTCTCGAACATCAACAAGCAATCAAAATTAGAACAGCCCACACCACAGTCCATTCACTCTCTCTAGTTGAATGTGTGGGATTGAGTTTAGAATTCACTCTCTTGAGCTGAACCCATGTCAACCCAATACCCACTTACCATCAATCAATAAGCTTAGTTTTAAAACCTCTCTCTCGAGCAAGCCAAAAACACAAGGGTAGAACAACATTTGCAACTACAATTCTTAAATTAAACCCCATTTACTAATTGAACTCACATCTAAACAATATTTAAACTAACAATTAGCAATACCCATAAGCTAAATCAGCCTGTAATCACATAATCACACCCCAAGAATTGGGGTTTTAGCTAGAATTATAAAAAGGTAAAAATCGTTACCAAATTGAGGTTTCATCAACGGGGTAAGATTGATTTCGTCTTTACAATGGTCCAATTCGAAGAATCTCAAAGACCCACTTCCAATTTCTCAAAAGTGAAAAACTGCAATTCTTCAAACCTTAGCAAAAATTAAGAAAGTTTGTCGTAGTCTAAGAATCTTATGATAATCTCCAAAATCGATATATGATAGATACTAAACTAAATGTTCAAAAATGTATTTATAGTCGCCGAAAATATGCTGCGAATAGCAACTTGGCAAAGTAAGTCAGGTTCGCAGAACAACTCGGCGAGCCACCCTTTGGTCACATCTATCGCCTTTCTTCCTTGGCATTCAGCATCCTCAAGTTCTGTAACTTTTGGTGATCCAACACTACATCGCGGAACTACTCGGTGATTCACCGACTACTCCTATCCATCGCCAACTTGATTTCTTCCTTCAGGGCTTGGCACACTGGAACTTGAAGCAGTCAAATGGCCATTCGGTGACTCACCAAGCAGACGCGACAATCATCATGCTTGCGTTTCTTCATTCTTTCAACTCGCTTTGTTCCTTTTTGCAAATTAGTGTTCTTGCTTTGTTCCTCAATCCATATACTTGGAAATCAAGGGTTTTACATCAGTTATTGGCATAAAATAAGCATTTGAGGACACTAAATCTATATAATTGAAGACCTAAATGAGTCCAAATCTAGGACTCATCAGTAACCAACACACAACTCTATACTATCCTTACTCTAAACAAATCCTACACTACCGTCCATCACATGCCATAGTTATTATTATTATTTATATAAATATTTGTTGTTGGTGTTAGCCTGTAGCTACCAAACAATCTGAATTTCCGCAAAATATAATGAATGGAATAATTACAAAATTCAAGAATGAATTAAAATTCCCCAAATTCACGACCTCATTTTTCCTTAGCAGAAATCCTTACCCGAAGTAGTTGTATTTCCGCCGCCGAGGTTTCTTTCTTTGGCTCTTCCGCTATGACTCTCAAATAGTATCAACCCAATTTAAATCTAATTTAATTATTTACATATGAGTCGAGTGGTATAGCATATTAAGTAAATTATGGATTTGGCCCCTTAAGCACTAACTAAATATTTAATAAATATCAACCAATTAAAAACCGTAGTTATTGAATAAATTAGAATTCCCAAATTCAAAATTACGGGAAGAGTCAAAACAGTTCTATACTCAAAATGGCCTAATAGGGCGTTACATCATCTACCACTAAAACAAGTGTTTGTCCTCGAACGGTAAAAGAATAGAATGTTCTTGAACGCTAAACACACTAGAATATCTAGTATGCATGTATGACTTAGTCTTCAAAGTAGTTGCTTAATTTGGGTAATTTTCACTAAACCTTTACTAAAGCAATTTCTTTCGCACTAAATTTTTGAATTCGCCTATCCAAGATGGTTACCCGCTCCTTCTCAAAAGTAAAATCTTATCAAGTAACAATCAATCCCATTGAATCACACGAGCACCTTTCTAATAAAAATTATTTACCATTGAAATATGAAATATAGGATGAACATACGACAAACCAAGTGGGAAAACCAACTTGTAAGTCACCTCACCAATACGCTAATTAATCTAAAAAAGGACAATTATACCTCAGACTCAACTTGCACTTCTTCCCAAATCTTATAACACCATTCATGGGTGAATCCTATAGTGGAACCTGCTCTCCAACCATGAACTCTAAATCATGATTCTTAAATTTTTTTAACTCTTTTGTCTGTTCTAACATCTAACGCAGTGAAACCTATTATAAATCAATTTGAACTTTTGTATGCACTCTCTCAAAAAAATTGCACCCATTGCCTAACATAAAATGTCTCAAACTAACTAATCGGAGATCGATATCTCCTATCATACAACACATCATATGATGTCATCTCAATGCTTGAATGATAACTGTCATGGTATGCAACTCAACTAAAATAAAAAATTTATCTCAATGACCACCAAAATTGATCACACATGTCTGTAACATATCCTCAGTGACTTGAATAGTCAATTTTAATACACCATCAATCTGAGGGTGAAAGGTTGTACTAATATCCACCTGAGTACGCAATTTATTTTATATAGACCTCTAAAAATGAGATGTTAATTATGTACCTCGAAGAAATAATAAAAATGGGAATCTCATACAAGCAAACTATCTCCTAAATGTAGCAGCTAACTTATCCAAAAGTTAAATAATTTGAATTGATATGAAATATGTAAACTTGGCCAATCGATCCATTATAACCCATATTGCATCAAACTTACATAAGATAGTGGCAACCCTACCACAAATCCATAGAGATCTACTCCCACTTCAACTCTAGTATAAGCATCATTTAAGTCATACGTACAGGCTTTTGGTGTTCATAATTCACATGCTAAAAATTCAAACATGAGATAAAAATTTAACTATGTCACTCTTCATATGATATCAACGATAATGTTGCCTCAAGTCACGATATATTTTGGTATCACAAATGAATAAAATACCTCAAACTATGTGCCTCTTCCATGATTTCTTGATCAAATGACATGCCCGAGAAATACACATGTGACCACTTATACTCAAAACTCCCCCACCGTAAAGAATTTCCTCCTTGGCTTCTCATTGTAACACGTTGCCTCAAATCCTACACAAACTTTCATTTCCAAACTATGGAACTTGAATTTGGACCAATAAGAAATTCCTTACCCCCATGTAACCAAAAACTTTACCAGGTTTTAAAATACCAAGTATCATAAGGTTATTGGATAAGGATTGGACATTCATAGACAAAGGACACCCCCCCCCCAACATGTAAAAAAGGTAGACTACCCATACTCACCATCTTTCAACCTAAGACATCTACTATCATATTCATACCATAGTCCTTGAGAAATTCTAACCATATTCATTGTGTTAAATTTAGATTCCTCTTAATGAGTATATATGGAAACGCCTTGCAATACACACTATAAAGATATTGTCTCCAAAATTTTAATGCAAACACCACCACCATCAAGTTTAATCTTTAACTAGAACAGTTCTTCTCGTGAACTTTCAATTATCTCACAGCATAAGCTATCACTTCCCATTCTATATCAATACCCAACCAGTACCAATACAAGAAGCATCTCAATATACGGTAAAATCCTCTCTCTACACGGATAAAATCAAAGTAGTAGTAAATATAGTCTTGAGCTTTAGGAAGCTCACCTCACACAAATCAAACAACTGAAAAGTCACTTACTTATTCAATCTAGTCAATGTGGATTCAACAAATAAGAACAACATTGATAATAACCAACTAGGCTTAAGAATTCCAATTTTCATAACTGAAGTAGGTCAGAACCAATTCTGAATTACTTCAATCCTCTTGGAATCCACCATAATACCTTTCTTGTTCACTACACATTCCAAATATGCAACCAAACTAACGGAAATCTACATTGTAAAAAAATATGCATAAAGCTTAATCTTTCTTCAGAGAAAGAACCATCCTCAATTGACGCTCAATATCCTTCCTACTATGGGAGCATAACAATATATCATCAATGAATATAATAATAAAGGAATCCAAGTACGATAGAAACACACAATAAATATACACTGGATCCAATAAATCTCTTAATTAACAAGTCTTGTTACCATTTTTTTCAATTCCACTGGACTATTTCAATAAGAAATAATAGAAATAGACAGAGTGTCTAACTCTAAGTCAATACTAAATTCAGTATCAAGCTCACATGGAACATCTTTGAAAACTTATTCATTGTTGGACTGACTCTAAAGGAAATTTATTAGCACTAGTATGACGAGCATAAGTTAAATAGGTAAGGCATTACTTTCCTCTTCTTTTTTAAGTCATGCACTGAGACTTCAAAAACCGAAATACCCTTCTTAGGTAGATATTGAGAGTCTCCTTCCACTTTAATTTAGGATTACCTCATACACTGAGGTTAGCGTCTTTGACTTAGAGTTATAAATTGAATGATTGTGAAAAATTCAATCCATATCCAAATGTTGTTTAAGTCTACTATTTTCAAAATAACTAAGTTTGTCCACGTTTCATGTACCACCAAGTTAATAATATAAGATCAATGTAATCAATCCACCACTAAGAACCATCTGCAAGTGTAGGAATATGTAGTCATAGGAGAAGAGTCACAAAGCATATTCAAATAAAAAATAAGGTACGTACTTATATAAAATGAAGTAGATCCACACTCGAAATAAAATTATAGTCAACTGAGAGCATATCAAATGATACTTTGAACAACCTTGATTACCTCAATACAATTAGTTATTTACTAATGAAAAATTTCCAATCACCACTTATTGGTCTATGATCTATATAGCGATTCATAACTACTATGCATACATCTCTATAGTTTTCCTCATATAGCTTCATACAAGTATCCCTTCCAATATATTTTACCTAAATAATCTTTTTCTCCTCTTAATTTCAATTAAAATTACTAATCCCCAATTTGATATCTTAAAGGCTCCTCGCAATATATATTTATCACTATTTATCATGAACCCTCCATTAAAGTGTCATTGCTGACTGAAATTCAATTTAGCTTTTTATAATCTCTTGATGTACTAGGCTTAATCCACCTTGTGGATTCTATCAAATAGATATCAACATGGTCATCATGCCATCAACCTTAAAATTTTCAAATTATCTTCAGTATATGATACGCTCAAATTATACCTCCCTAAAGAAGTATAAGCGATCGTTATCTAGTAAACAACCCAACTTGTAGGTTGGGGTCGATCCCACGAGGAATATGGTTTAGACTTAAACTTAACTGACGATTATATTCGTTTAGTCAATGTATTTCCGAAAACAAGTAATTACAGGGGGGATTTGTGAAACAAATTCGGGAAATTATGTAAGTATTCAGTGAGCAAGATTTAAACTTTAGTTGTTATCAAGATGAGAAAGTAACTAGGATGTACGTGTTCCCCATAAGATCATAACACGGTAATCCTAGTACTAGCAATCCTTTCCTAGTGTATTACATGCAAAGTTATAAGTTAGGTATCTCTAATTCCTTGGTCCGACAACTAGACAATTTCATCTTGCACCTTTGTCCGACTACGTGTGTATAATTTACTGACCCTTACCTTTACCTCATATTAGACATCACATCAATGTATGGCTTAGTTTTCACCCTCGCACCAATCGACATTAGACTATTAGATAGTATCACACTAAATCTATGTTGATAATTATTTTCTTATTAACTACCTTCTTGGTCCGGCAAGTAGCAACATGGTGAGTTCTAACGTTTGGAACTGCTAAAAAGACTTCTAAACAAAAGAATTATCAATGCATGCAATAACACTATTCAAGAATTACTTAGTTACTATTCATACTTTGTTAATCGCTCATGGTTCCCACAACCCTAGTTGTGGATTTAGTTACCCATAGTAGCAAGAACACAATTCATACTTTTAGATGAAGAAATCATGAACTTACGTAATGAGAAGAATAAACCCAGAATCTCAACTTGAATTTCAAAGTCAAAATCTTCCAAACAAACTTAGGAAATCAAGAATTGCTAAAATTGTAAGTTAATCTCCAAAGCCAAAAACAAGAAAAAAAGTAATAAAGTATAACCTCAAAATCGAGGTTTACATGCCCTATATATAGAAAAATAAGTCCTAACTAAAAAGGTAAAGAAATAAGGAAATAATGTTTCAGGACGTGGTTTCGATCGACGATACTGGAACCCCTCTCTGAATCATTTGACGGATCAACAGTACGGTTCGTAGATCAATCTAGGGTCCGTTGATTGCAACCGTGGTTCCACACTAGGTCAAGAATTTCCTAATCTTCCTCCATGCCTTTCTAGTCCATCTACGATTATCATCTACGGAATGTGAATGGGCCTACGGTCGATGAATCACATCCGTAGATGGGCTTTTCTGTACATTCCTCAGCTATGTCTCTCAACTTTCGCTTCCAAACTTATTCCCTGAAAACATGATAAAAACACATTAATACTAATACAAAATGTCCCTAGACACACACAACTCTTAAGTGAAATGTATTAAAAATACCGTAAACTCACGGTATATCAACACCCTCAACTTAAATTCGTTGTTTGTCCTCAAGCGACACACTAAGACTCTAAATGACACTTGTATAGAAGCAAGCAATTCAAGCACAAGCAATCACATGTCCCTCTACCTCGACTCTCTTTTTGGGTGCAAATCTTTTCTCTCAGACTCCACAAGCTAACTTGTACGGATCCAAACATGACAAAGATCGACCAACCAACACACAACATACACTGTTTTACTATCACCTAGGTACCAACTTTCCGACAATGTAACTAGTGCCCTTACTTCAAACGAAATCCATTTTTCACACAATGAATATGATTTTGAGTACAAGGATTCATTCAACACCTACACTCAAAAGTAACTTCAAGTACAGTTAGTGCTCAATACCATAGGCTTGCCCTTATTTTCACTGCTTAGACTCTCCAAACTAGTTTCTAGGATCACTACAGGACTTTCTTGTCTTGTAACGTAGGCTCAGGGTCAGGTGTGGTACATTTGGATACTCTTTAGTGACTTTCTACCCTCCTTGACATTACATTAGGCTTTCTACCACTTTTTGCCCTATTTTTTACATCCTACCATTTTACCTTCTTTCCCTTGATTCTCTTCAACCATGGATGTGACTTTAAACTTTGTAGCTCTTTATTTTTCACTTTCTTCTTTTTCTTGCATTTTATTATTTTCTTTAGCTTTCAACAAGACACATCCTCTCCTCTTTTTCTTTTTTTTCTCTTTTTCAACACCAAACTCTATTCATACCCATTTTTCTTCCGGTTTCCTCTTTCATAGCCACCCTCAACTTATGGATTTTCCATTGGTTGAGGTGCACAATACCCGATGTTGGATCAGACCAAGATTGAGGTCAGTTTTTTCACTAGTCACCCTCAGCTTAGGTTTTTGTCCTAAGTCGACCTGCACATGTCCGAGGAGGGACCGGGGTCAATACAGTAGATTATGAGAATGTGAGTTAGGGGTTAGAAAGAAATGGTCTAATTTAGGCTCAAAACATTTGGTTCAAGGGGATCATTTATTTCTTTTGGTTGGATTCTTTTTAGGTAATTTGTGGGCTTATCAAAATAAGGGCCTATGATCACTTCCTAGCCTCTACAGTAGATTGTCTTAGCAGGACTAACCGGGCAAGTTCTAGATCGGCACACAAACTGTTTGAACAATTGACTATTCTCACACACTCTTGGCACATAGTATCATTATCAGATTACCCAGTTCAAGTTTTAGCTTAAGTCATGCCATCAAGTTGGTTCATTATCATGTTACACTCAGAGCCAACACAGTCAACTCGTTCTAGCCTGCAGATTTTAGCACATATCACATTTTTTGGACGATTATTATTTTTTGAATAAGGTTTTGCCATCATGATCCATTCTTTCTCATTCTTCTACACATAAAATCCTAACACATGTCGGTTCAATAGAAATTAAGCAGTCTTTTGGGGGAAAAGAACACAGGCAAGAAAACCCCAAGAGAGGATTATAAGTTGGGTTACTTAGAGATCACCCTATCACTTACGATCCATTTACCTCACCCCAAAACAAAATAGGTGCAATTGTCCCCAATGCACACAAAAACAGTAAAAAGTAATGGATTGGGTGAAACAAATTTCAGTAGTGCTCTCAATCACTCCAACTGCACCATCAGTGGTGCTCACATCATCCCTCTCAATAGTCGGAAATTCTACAACAGGCACAAAACTAGATGCCCTAGCAACACTCTCACGCACCCTCTGATGGCGCAACTCCTCATCCACAGTGATGTACTTGGCCAGCCAAAGTAAGACATCCTCCCTTTATTCTACATTATGCTGGAAGGCTCCACTCCTCACTATATCCCATATGTAGTCAAATTCGGCCGTGTTGAGTGCCCAAGTGTGATCAGGACCAGGGCCGTAGAGGAATTGGCTGATGGTGGTATGTGATATGTCCATCGAAAAGCCTCGGACCAGAGTAGAAGTGAGAGGGTCCTGGGCTATGGGTTTGGGCATCTTATCGATAGACCCGCGGAGAGTGGCAGCATAGGAGGCATAGAACTCCCGCACAATCTCCTCACTATAAGTCACGGGGCTCCGAGCCATTCAATCGAACTTGTGAAGCTAAAAAAACTAGTGGATGGTGGGAATAGTGTGTAAGCTCCCTGTGAGAACTCTGCGATCTTCAGTAATCACCCTAGCCATCTTCTCCTTTTTATTTAGCATCTTGTATCCCTGTAGATTTGCCATTGGCCTTCCACGTACCACCGGTTTGGCTCCTCAGCAACTGGAGAAGGGTCAGTAGTTGTGGCACTGGCACCTCTCCCGAACGGGTAGTCTCATCACATGAGGTAGCCCCATCATGTGCACTGGAGCCGAAAGTAGACCCTAAAGCAGACCCTGCAGCAAAGGTAGACTTAGAACCGGAAGCAGACCTAGTCGGTGACCTGATCAGTGTATCCTCTTCATCAGACTAGGAGGCAGTGACTATGTCGGGGACCACCTTCTTGGACTGATTTCGAGTAGCCCGAGGTGTTGTGGGTGATGTCCTTCCAGTGGGGGGAACATACTCGGGATCCTTCTCCGTATTTGTGTCCTGATTGATTACCGCATAGTCGGTGCCACGGATTTGGATCTCCCCTTGCTGGCTATGGATTTCCTCTTGACAATGGTACCTGTAGAGGGAGAATTAGTACTAACATAACATAAAAACATACTCGGAAATTTTTTAGAAGAAATAACAAACAAAAGCAAAAACCAAAAAAAATCAAAGAGTGGCTATAGTGGTCACCTACGGTAGGTACCTACGGTCTGTAGATTGACCTACGGTCCGTGGATCCCCTCCGTAGGTTAGAGGTCCCAAAAACTTAGGCTCTGATGGGAACCACAGATGTGCATAACGGTCCGTAGATTGAACTACAGACTGTAGTCCACCTCTGTGGTTCCATTCTTGGAGAGATTTCTATGTGTTACCATCCACGGACCCAGTCTAGGGTCCGTAGATTGACCTACAGTTCGTAGATGGGGTTTTGTTGTTTTGATCTATACCAGGTCTCAGACATTCTTCAAATGTGAAGACCAATTTTACCAATTTGAATAATTTCTCCTAGTCTAATCATGCATTTCAACACAATTTATGCTAGTTTGTCATCCTAACGGTTCCAATTACTCAATTTTCAACATGAATTGCGTATGAGACTAGGAACCCTAAGTTGAAACTTGCATTTAGACTCTTACACTAATTTTATACATTATAAAAACACACAATCATAATCTATCGTCCCAAGGGTGCTTTATAGTTTTATTTTAGCATGCATTTCATACAATCAAACACCCAAGGTCAAGACCTAAATCTGGACTTTTTATAACAATAATGAATTTGAAATTCAAAGTGAGGATAAAGTTGATTACCTTACAAGAAAAGGAAATGGGGTGATTGTGAGACGACTCTAGACTTCCAACAACCTTTTATTCTCCTTTCGCACTGAATCCAGACACCAAAACTTTGAAAATGGGGAATGAGATATATTTGGGGGAGGAGAGAGTGTTTTGTGAAATGGGATGATGAATATGGGGTGATTTATGGTAATATGGAGTGATTGGAGTAGTTAGAGCGGTTTAGAAATGGTTTGGGAGTAAAATGAGGGAAATGGGAATGATTTGAAAAAGAGGGGATTTTATTTAAAAGAAGTTTGGGTCGAGTCGGGCAGACAAGGGTCTGTGGGTCGATCTATGGTGCGTATATGGGTACTGTAGATCACATTCATACTTAGATGGTTTAGAGAACTTACCTAGGATCTACGGATTCCATTCACGGTTCATGGAATGAACCACGGACCGTCGATGGGGTCCGTAGACCTCTGCACCAGACCTTTTTCTGTAGATTTTTATTTGCGCTCCTGCACATGTAGCAACCATTAGGCCTTTCTTTTTACATTTTCTTGACACTTTTTAGACACAAACCCTATGCTATATCTAGCCAACGCTAAAACAAAATAAAGCATCTATCTAAATGAGTTCAGAGAAGCAAATAAACACAGAAAACTACTAAACGGAAAACAGGAACCTATTGTTGGATAGATTTTACATCTTGGGTTGCCTCTCAAGCAGCGCTTGATTGAACGTCGCGGCACGACGCAGGCCTCTTGATTACTCAGACTTCATCAAAAAAATAGGCCTCAACAACTTCTTGCACACTTTCCGCATTTTCGAGATAGATCTTGATCCTTTGCCCCTTTACCTTCAACCTTGTTCCCTCACTGTTTTCAAGCTCCACCGCTCCATGTGGGAGCACTTGGGTGACTAAGACTGGCCCAGCCCACTTAGACTTGAGCTTTCCCGGAAACAAGCGCAACCTAGAGTTGAATAGAAGCACAACATCACCCACAACAAATTCTCGCTTTTCAATCCTTTGATCATGATACTTCTTCATCTTCTCTTTGTACAAAGCTGAACTTTCATAAGCTTTTAGGAGAAACTCATCAAGCTCATTCAAGCCACTCATTCTCTGATTTGATGTGGTGCCCCCAAACCAAATTTAGTTACTTTAGCGCCCACATAGCCTTATGCTCTAACTCTACCGGCAAATGGCAAGCCTTCCCATAAACAAGTTGGTAGGGGGACATACCTATAGGAGTCTTGAATGCAGTGCGATAGGCCCATAGAGAATCATCAAGCTTCCTTGACCAATCCGTTCTATTAGCATTCACAGTCTTTGCCAAAATCTGCTTGATCTCTCCATTGGACACTTCACCTTGTCCACTAGACTGCGGATGGTAAGGAGTGGCTACATTATGGTGGATGTCATATTTGTCAAGTAGCGCCTTAAACAACTTATTACAAAAGTGGGAAGCTACATCACTGATAATCGCCCTAGGTGAACCAAATCTGGAGAAAATATTCTTTTTCAAAAATGCGGTGACACTTTTACCATCATTGTTGGGCAGCGCAACTGCTTCTACCCACTTCAACACACAATCAAACGCAACAAAAATATACTCCATCCCATGGGAACTCACAAACGGACCCATAAAATCAATGCCCCATACATCAAACAACTCTACCACCAAGATAGGATTCATAGGAAGCTCTTTCCTCTTTGAAATCCCTTCTTCTCTTTGGCAACGGTTACAAGACTTGGCAAAATCATGAGCATCTTGGTGGATGGTAGGCCAGTAGTACCCACACTGCAAAATCTTATGCGTAGTCCGAATACCACTATGATGCCCACCAACAGGCAATGAATGACATGCCTCAATTACACTCAACATCTCAACCTCGGGCACACATCGACGAATAATCCCATCAGCACAACTTTGATACAAGTAAAGCTCATCCCAAAAGAATTTCTTCACATCATGCATAAACTTTTTCTTTTGGTGAAAAGATAAAGTTGGGGGCACCAAATCTCTTTCCAAATAATTAGCAAAATCTGTGAACCAAGGAATCAGATCATGAGAAGCAGCCAATACATGTTCATCTAGAAAAGCATCATTAATTTCAGCCCTATCACCAAGCTTTAGCATAGCCCTTCCTCTAGTCTGGACAAGTGATTGGCAACTTAATTTTCAGTCCCATTTCTATCTTTGACCACAAAATCAAATTCTTGCAGCAACAATACCCATCTAATCAACCTCGGTTTTGCATCCTTCTTCACCATCAAATACCTCAATGTAGAATGGTCAGTATGCACTACGACCTTAGTACTAAGCAGGTAGGATCAAAATTTCTCGAATGCGAAAACCACCGCAAGAAGCTCTTGTTCAGTCCTAGTATAATTCTTCTGGGCCACATTTAGAGCTTTGTCAGCATAGTAAATAGGATGGAGGATTTTATCTCGCCTCTGTCCTAATACCACACCAAGCGCCACTCCATTTGCATCGCACATTACCTCAAAGAGTTGTCCCCAATCCGGTGAAATAATGATAGGTGCAGTAACCAACTTCTCCTTCAACTCTCCAAATGCTCTCAAACAAATATCATCAAAATCAAACTTATACTCCTATTCGAGCAGTTTGCACAATGGATGAGCAATTTTAGAGAAGTCATTGATGAACCTCCTATAGAAACCTGCATGCCCAAGAAAACCTCTAACACCTTTTACAGATATAGGTGGTGGAAGCTTTTCTATTACCTCTACTTTTGCTCTATCAACATCAATGCCCTTCTCAGAAATTCGATGACCCAGAACTATCCCTCTTTTCACCACAAAGTGGCACTTCTCCCAATTTAGCACTAGATTACAGTATTCACACCTTTTAAGCAGCTCAGCCAAATGATCCAGACATTGATCAAAAGAGTCACCTACCACAGAGAAATCATCCATAAATACCTCAATAGTATCCTCCACCATATCAGAGAATATCAACATCATACAACGCTGGAAGGTTGCTGGAGCATTGCACAACCCAAATGGCATCCATTTGAAGGAAAAAGTCCCATAAGGGCAAGTGAAATATGATTGTAGCCCAAATAACCATCACAAAAACAATACCAACCCTTACCTACAAGTCTATCCAACATCTGATCCATGAATGGCATAGGGAAATGGTCCTTTTTCTGTCCAAGCATTTAGCTTCCGGTAGTCCATGCACACTCTAAATCCAGTCACGAGCCGCATCGGAACAAGCTCATTTCTCTCATTAGGAACCACAGTAATCCCACCTTTGTTGGGCACACATTGAACAAGACACGCCCAACTACTATCTGCAATGGGATAGATAACTCCGGCATCTAACCACTTGATGATCTCCTTTTTAACTACCACTTGCATAGGCAGATTTAATCTTCTCTGGTGCTCAATACTAGGCTTGTGATCTAGCATGAGTGGGATTTTATGAGAACAGATACCAGGAGGGATCCCAATAATGTCCGCAATAGTCCACCCAATAGCTCGCTTAAACCTCTTTAAAACATAAACCAAACACTCTACTTGTCGCCCATTCAAATCTGTCGCAATGATGACCGGTAAAGTATCATCTTTTCCCAAGAATACGTACCTCAAATGTGATGGTAGAGCCTTAAGCTCCAATTTCAGCGCCTCCTCAACAGACGGTTTGGCGGGTGGGGACTCACGATTTTTCATGTCTAACTCCAGCTTCTTTGGTTTCGAACGATATTCCCACCTATCTAGTGTGGCGACCAACTTATCATACTCTTCAATACCATCACTCTCAAAGTTCATCATGACCGCTCCTAGTGCCTCACCACTCAGTCTCTCTTCAAGCTGCACCTCAGACCCACTCTCAACTCTATATGTTATCTCAGATACCGATTGGAGCTCACTACTCTGCTTCATAGACCTACAGATATTGAAAGTTGCCTCTTCATTGTTTAGTCTAAACTTCATCTGCCCATTTTCCATATCAACTAAGGCGAGCCCAGTGGCAAGGAATGGTCTCCCAAGAATGATGGGAACCTCAAAATCAACCTCACAGTCAAGAATCACAAAATCCACCAGAAAGATGAACGACTCCACTTTCACTAGTACATCATGGAGCACACCAATGGGCCTCTTCACAGTTCTATCAGCCATGAGCAACCGCATCGCAGGCAGTTTTGGATCTCCTAGACCCAACTTCTTGTATATAGGCAGTGGCATCAGATTAATGTTAGCACCAAGATCACACAATGCCTTAGCAAAATGCAACAACTCGATGGTAAATGGAATAGTGAAGGCACCAGGATCCTCATTTTTTCTGCACAAGGGATCTTGTAGCAATAGCACTACAATGTTGCAATTTATCATCATCTTCGAAGCTCACTGCCCTCTTCTTTGTCACCATATCTTTCATAAATTTTGCATACCCAGGCATTTGATCCAAAGCTTCTATCAACGGAACATTGATGGAGAGTTGTTTCAACATGCTAATAAACCTGCGGTATTTGCCTTCTTCAGTCTTCTTCACTAACCTATGTGGGATGGGAGGTGGAGGTCTAGATATGGGGACAACTTTCTGAGTTAACTCCATTTATTTTTCTGTCGCATTCTCAGACTCTCCAATTACCTCTACCACATCATCATCTTTACTACTCTCAATTTCCACCCCAGACGGCATAAGTGGATCAATGGTTTGCTTTCCTCCTCGAGTAGTGACTGCCATACAATGCCCATCATTCTTTAGATTCTGGATGGTGTTGCTAGGAAGAGTGCCAGGTTGATGTGGATTTACTGTAGTTGACAACTAAGTCATTTGTTGCTCAAGATGCTTGATTGACATTGCATGGGCATCAAATTTTTTACCAATACCAGACAAGTCATTTCTCATCTCCTTCACATTCTCATCAGTTCCATCAAATCTCATCATCATCTTCTGCATCATATCCTCAATACGTGACATATTACTTCCCGCTTCCCTAGGACTAGATTCCTGATTTTGAGGGGGAACATAAGGTCCAACACGATCATTTCTGTTTCCATAGTTGTTCTGGTTGTAGTTGTTGTCGCGATTGAAGTTCCCATCCCGGACATATTGACCCTCTCGATTATAGTATCCATAGTTCTAACCTTGTTTTCCTTGACCTTGGCACCAATTATCCATATTGGAACCTTGGGAATTTGGTCGAAAACCCCCCGTCTGATCATTCACTGCATAAGTATCCTATTCATAGTAACACTCCTCAACCGGTGGTGGATTCCTAGTCAAATAATTCACAGCATTTACCTTTTCCGCACCTCCGCTCACATGCTTCAAAACCAACCCTAGTTCGGTCCTAATCTGAGAAATCTCCTCACGAATCTCATCTGCAGACTGGTTGTTTGTAGCTTGAACGGTAAACGTGTTCCTCCCAGTATCCGACCTTCTAGTGCTCCAAGCTTTATTATTTCGAGAGATCTTATCCAATTTCTCCGTAATCTACTCAAAAGTGCACTCACCATATGAACCTCCAACAATATTATCAAACACTGCCTTACTGTTGTCATCTTGACCTCGGTAGAAATACTACTTTAGCGTCTCATCATCAATACGGTGATTCAGAACACCCCTTATGAAAGAAGTGAACCTGTCCCAAGAAATACTCACAGACTCTCTAGGTAGTGCTACAAAATTGTTCCCCATAAGCTCATAATGCGGTAATCCTAGTAATAGAAATCCTTTCCTAGTGTATTACATGCAAAGTGATAAGTTAGGTATCTCTAATTCCTTGGTCCGAAAACTAGAGAATTTCACCCTACACCTTGGTCCGACAACTTGTGTATAATTTACTAACCCTTACCTTTACCCCATATTAGACATCACATCGATCTATGGCTTAGTTTTCACGCTCGCACCAATCGACATTAGACTATTAGATAGTATCACACTAAATCTATGTTGATAATTATTTTCTTATTAACTACCTCCTTGGTCCGGCAAGTAGCAACAAGGCGAGTTCTAATGTTTGCAACCACTAATAAGACTTCTAAACAAAAGAATTATCAATGCATGCAATAACACTATTCTAGAATTACTTAGTTACTATTCATACTTTGTTAATCGCTCATGGTTCCCACAAACCTAGTTGTGGATTTAGTTACCCATAGTAGCAAAAACACAATTCATATTTTTAGATGAAGAAATCATGAACTTACGTAATGAGAAGAATAAACCCAGAATCTCAACTTGAATTTCAAAGTCAAAATCTTCAAAACAAACTTAGGAAATCAAGAATTGCTAAAATTGCAAGTTAATCTCCAAAGCCAAAAACTAGAACAAAAGTAATAAAATCTAACCCCAAAATCGAGATTTACATGCCCTATATATAGAAAAATAAGTCCTAACTAAAAAGGAAATGAAATAAGGAAATAATGTTTCAGGACGCGGTTTTGATCGACGATACTGACCTACGGACCGTGGACTGATCTACGGTCCGTAGGTCCCTTCCGTGACTCAGGACTTAGGCAAATTTCTAACTTCAAAATCTTTAAATCTCTGAACCAAACGATGAATCACCAGTACGGACCGTGGATTGATCTACAGTCCGTGGATCCTCCTCTGTAGCTCCATACTTAGAATCTTCAAAATCAGGTATTGGAACCCCTCTCTGAATCATTTGACGGATCAACAGTACGGTTCGTAGATCAATCTAGGGTCCGTTGATTGCAACCGTGGTTCCACACTAGGTCAAGAATTTCCTGATCTTCCTCCATGCCTTTCTAGTCCATCTACGATTATCACTACGGAATGTGAATGGGCCTACGGTCGATGAATCACATCCGTAGATGGGCTTTTCTGTACATTCCTCAGCTATGTCTCTCAACTTTCGCATCCAAACTTATTCCCTGAAAACATGATAAAAACACATTAATACTAATACAAAATGTCCCTAGACACACACAACTCTTAAGTGAAATGTATTAAAAATACCATAAACTCATAGTATATCAATATACCTCCACTCCAAAGGATAAAAAGGAAATTTTCCATACAAATCTTATAAGAAGTCTTACCATCTCAAACATTATTAAAAATGATCACATTTTATCTTATTGTCCTAACTCAACTTCTCCTCAGAGCCTTACCATAATCACTATCCTTTTATTTGATCAATTGATCTTTCTAATCTTACACTTATCTTCAAGATATTAACATTATACCATTTCATTACTGAATTATTCACTTACCGTAAACATGGGTTATAGAATTACCCTAATAAATTCAAATGAAATTCAAGTATATTTGTCTAAACCACACCTCAAGCAAACTATTTTTACTATTTCCAACCTTATCAATTTCATTCTTTAAATCACAACACTCATTACCAAGTTATTTCCAAACCTTACCATAGTCGTACTATACCTGATAACATTATCCCCTACCACTGAACCTGAATTTGAAAATGTTTCTTCACCATTGGTAAGAGAATATAACAAAGAAGTTTTGACCATATAATCTAATTACATACACATGATAAGGAATGAAATAATGAGGATTCCTAAAGTCATATAGCTTCTCAAAGATAAGTAATGTACGTCTCCACACCGATCCACAAGACTCTACTTGACTCAGCTCTTGTACTCGTGAGACTAATGAACCTAGGGCTCTGATACCAATTTGTCATGACCCAAAATTACAAGTCGTAATGGTACCTATGTGCCAAACCGATAAGGAAGCCAACCAACTAAATTAACCAATTCAACATAAAATTGTTGAAAGGTAAGTGATGAGTCCACAAATTGAACTCATTTAGGGATATATTTTAATAGAAATTGTGTCCTCAAATGGTTATTTTATCTCAATATATGATGAAAACCCTTACGTTTCAGGTATTTGAAGTTTGAAGGAAAGCATGGACACTACATCGCAAAAAGGAACGAAAAGGTTGAAAGGAACGGAGAAATAAAGGCTTGAGGATCGCCGAATCCACTTGGCGAGTCACCAAAGGGACTTACTTCGTCTTTTGTTCCAGTGTGCTGAGCCCTGAAGGAAATGATCAAGTCGGCGGAAAAAGGAGCAGTTGGTACATCATCAAGAAGTTCCACGAAGCAGTACTATGTCGCCCAATGACCCAGAGCACGATGATACTGCAGGCTGGTGCAAGACGGCGATGAACTACACCAAAAGGTGAATCGCCGAGTTGATAGGCGATTCCGACTAATGTCGTCGAATGATCCGCTGCAACACAAATTTGTGAAAACTATAAATACTAGTTAGAGTAGTAGTTTTAAGGGTCGAACTATTATTATAAGTTTCATATAGAATAGTACTTTTGTTATTTTTTCTCTGAGTTTGAGAGGGTTTTGAAGAACTTGAAGATTCAAAGGGTTTCATCTCCAAGGATTTGGGCTTGCGTCTTTTGGATTCTTCATTCTTGACTTGTTTTGAGACTTAAATCTTCATACCCATTTGAATGCTAACTCATTTTGGTATAAATTTCTATCTCTTTAGCATTTCTAGCTAAAACCTCAATTGTTGGGGTGTGATTTTGTGAATATGAGTTAGATTATCTATTGGGTCTTGCTTGTTGGTGGTTTATTTGTTGTTTTGATGTGATTTCATTTAGTAGTTGTAGTGGAACTTAATGAAATTGTAGCTGCAAATATGATATCACCTTTCTGTTTTTGGATTGCTCGAGAGAGAGGTCGTAAAACTAAGACTACTACATAGATGGCCACTGTGAGTTGGTCGACATGAGGTTCAGCTCGAGAGAGTGAACCCTAGTCCCATATCCACACATCAGCTCGAGAGAATGAGTGGGTTAAGGTGGAGGATGTTCTTCATGCGGCAAGTGAGTGTCCGAGAGGAACCCACTTGAAATGGGGTAAGTTGT
Organism: Solanum chiquidenum; assembly: GCA_029582725.1. Classification (NCBI taxonomy): domain Eukaryota; kingdom Viridiplantae; phylum Streptophyta; class Magnoliopsida; order Solanales; family Solanaceae; genus Solanum; species Solanum chiquidenum. The sequence goes on along the minus strand of JAJOOS010080975.1, from coordinate 13,787 downwards.
TCGAGAGAGAGCTTATCCCCTTTAAAGTTTAGCATAGTCACAAACACTCAATGAATTTACTACCAAAAGCATGTACCCAATGATTTAGTCTATCCTGTATTCCTATCACATCCCAAGAATCCCGTCTCCTTATTAGTATTTTTCCTTATTTTCACTGTTTTTGCTAATTTTTGCTTACTTGTTACAAACCCCTATTGTTATACACTTTTGTGTCACCCCTTAGATTTAATATGTTTATATTTGATAATGTTTATAGCTATGACTAATTAGAACTATATCTTATTTTTCTATTAATTCTCAAAGCCACTCCCTGTGGGAACAATCCCAACCCTTGGTTGGGTTATTATACTATTGTACGATCGTAGACACTTGTATTGGAAGTTGTGTCTAAGGGCCTTATAATAAAATGTAGAAAAACTAAAATATCACCCAAAGATTTAGTGTCACAAGTACAAGAGCTTCTAAAGTCAATACAAGTCTCTAATTATTTAACAAGTCTAACCATAAGAAATATCCTATCAGAATACCAATACAACCTAAATAAATAGTAATACATGATGGTATGGGCCGCAGAATATCCAAGAAACTCACCAGAACTCCAAGATAATCCGAACTCAGACTCAAACACCAAGAAATTCACTCAAATTAAAAATACAATCTGCACCACAAAGAGTGCAGCAAGTGTAGTATGTGTCACGACCCAGGGCTACCCCTATATGTAACAAAATGTAAAAGACCCCGAGAGGCCTTATACAAGACACTTAGCATATCATAACATGAATTAATAAAAAAGGTGAGGGAATTAAAACTTTTCAAATGCAATAAAAGTATTTTATAAAGGCAAGCAAAAGTCTAACATGACATTGTCTCAAACCATCTAAACATAAGAAAATAGAAATCTTGGGATGCAGCCCATACAATATTCTCAAAATGAAAGAAAGACATAAAAAAGAGATAGGGTGATTCAATCCTCGAATACAATGAGGACTCACCAAAGCTTCACTTCACAATCCTCTAGAAACCTATCCACAAGTGTGTGAATTAGGAGTGTCTGACCCTACATTTGATAAGAATGTAGGCAAGAGTATGCGTTAGTACAATCAAGTACTAAATATTATGGATATCATAAACATCATAAACATGAGCATTAGTCAACATATGACATAAGGCATAAGCATAATCAATACATATAAAGCATCATAATGAAAAAGGAATACTCCTTTAAGTAACCTCACTTAAGCTTAGTCAAGACATAAGTCATCCACCTCTAGTGAAGCTTACATCATGGAAGGCATATCTAGCAACACTCCACACAAGTCAATTCATAACATTATCTTATTAATCATACTTACTTTTAAAGACATGGGGATTCGTCTCAATGCCTAGTTTATAAAGAATAATGGATATTCGCCTCTTGCCTTACTTACTTTTAGATTGTGGGTACTCACCTCCACAACCTTATCATATGATGCGGGTACTCATCTCCACGTGATTTCATAAAGAGAATGGGTACTCACCTCCATGTCCTTTCATCATAGTATGAACGTGGGGACTCACCTCTTATTCACATCTAAGGAGTAGGGGAATCACCTCATATTCTATAATATGGAGGTCAAGGGTAATTTCCTCTAGCCTCAATATTCATTAAGCATTTTAGTCTAGATTCATTTTAGGTGAGAAATCCTTTCAACCTATAATCATTCATGATAGTAAACCTTTCGCATTCGTTCAATCATGCTTATCAATTCATTATAGGAAGTATCTCTTCCACATCATAACATTTACAATCAACAATGCATAGTCTAGGCTTTACTGTCAAAGCACTACATTTCATGATCATCATCTATGCTTTACTCTCAAGAAATTAACATCATATTCATCATATATTCTTCAATCTAGAGCAATTATATTCATAATTCATTAATCCTATACGGATATATCTAACCCATAGAGTTTCCCTCACATGGCATTAAACCCATAATATCAATTCAACCCTAAAATAATAGGATAGGCATTGGTACATGTAATTTCATTCTAAATAAATGCAATTCTATCAATTAAATCATAAACAATCATAATCCAGTCAATTGGATCAACATTCATCATAACCCACAATATTGGAAGAAACCCTAACTAGAATTGGGGAAATTCTTCATCGAATTATGGAATTCTGGGGGACTCCTTGGGAAGAAGGATCCCATGGATGAAAAGCTATCATACCTTAGTCACAAATCCCACAAAAGCTTGAATATTGGAAGACTTGATCTTGACCTAGCTTCAATCTCATTCTTCTTACTCTACCTTCAAGAGAGAGAATATTTGAGACGAGTTTTGGAAATTCTTTTGGGATTTTGAGAGAATGACTTAATTGGGGATTTTGGGGATTAAAAATACTTATATAGGTGGTCTAAGTCTAGGCAAAACGACACCACGTTGATTTAATTTAAATCGGAAAAGACCCTTAAGTCCCTAAAAATAATTGTCAGTTGTCACCCACGGAACCCCCACATACGAACCGTGGATGGACCAACGGTCCATCCTGCACGCCGTGGTTCTCTGGTAGAGACTTTTTGCCAACCTATGGACTCCTGTATCATGGACAGTGGACCCACCTACGGTCCATCGGTCCAGTCGTCGACCTGGTCTGGAGGATTGTTTTGGTCGCCCTCTCCACGGACCAACCTACGGTTCGTGGTCCAACCCACGAGTCGTGGTTGGCCACTGTGGATGGCACCTAAACCCTCTGTAAAATGGCTACCTAGCCCTAGCTTGAATCCGGGGTGTTACATCTCCCCCTTGGTATCATTCGTCCTCGAATGAGATTCTAAGCACGTTTCTAAATGAAAGGACTCAAGACTAGCACCCATCATGCATGCAACTCATCTAATTAAATGCACACAACTAAGGAGGAACGTCATCTCCAAACTAAACATACTCAATGCACCATAAGGGAGTAAAAATTACATCTAACAACCCAATATGCATGAAAATTTAAATTTCTTACACTTAAGTAGGAACTACCTTCTCCAAACTCAAAAACAGTGCTCAACACAATCTCATGGAGCTCATATGTAATTGAATCTCAAAAGCACAAATTCAAGGAGGGGCTCTCAACTCCAAGTCAAGGCATGTTCTCCAACTCATCTCATGAAGTCTATAAGAAACTTAAGCATTTTCATGAACATGCAAATTTAAGCAAACCATGGGAAAGCATAAAACACACATGACTTAAAACATAAGCAAAACAAGAGGAACTCATTACCTCAAGCTAGAATATGAGGAAAAAAATGAGGATATCGGGACATCATATCTGCTTCCGCCTCCCAAGTATCACCCTCAACTAGAAGGTTTCTCCATAACACCTTAACAGAAGCAACCTCTTTATTCCTCAATCTCTTAACTTGCCGGTCAAAAATCTCAACTAAAACTTCTTCATAAAAAACTTTCTTTTTCACTTCTAACGCTTCTAGGGGAAATCTGGATGTCGGATCTCCAACACACCTTTTCAACATAGAGAAATGAAAAACTGGATGCACCGATGCCAACTCATTTGGCAAATCAAGCTCATATGCAACCCTTCCAACACGTCTTAAGATTTGATATTGGCCTACAAAACAGGGACTAAGTTTCCCTTTATTTCCAAACCTCATTACACCCTCCATGGGTGAGATTTTCAAATAAACCCAATCAAGCTCATCAAATTCAAGGTCTCTCCTCCTAACATCCGCATAAGTCTTTTGTCGACCTTGGTCATTCTCAACCTCTCTTTTATGAGTTGAACTTTCTCAATAGACTCATGAACTAACTCGGGCCCTATCAAAGTAACCTCACCTACGTCAAACCATCCGATAGGTGATGTACACCTCCTACCATAAAGAACCTCAAATGGAGCCATACCAACACTCGAATGGTAGATATCATTATAGGCAAACTCAATCAAGGGCAAATGGTCATCCCAACTTCCCTTGAAATCTATCACGCAAGCCCTCAACATATCCTTCTATGTTTGGATTGTCCTTTCCGCTTGTCCATCAGTTTGGAGGTGAAAAGTTGTGCTAATTTTAACTTTAGTGACAAAACCCTTTTGGAATGACTTCCAAAATTGTGAAGTAAACTGAGTACCTCTACCAGAGATAATGGACAAGGGCACTCCATGCAACCTTAGCATCTCCCTCAATTATAACTTAGCATAATCCTCCGTTGTATATGAAACCTTGATGGGAATGAAGTGTGCCGACTTCATCATTCTGTCGACTATGACCCAAATTGAATCATATTGGTGCCGAGTTCGTGGCAACCCCACTATAAAGTCCATATTCAAATCTTCCCATTTCCAAGTAGGAATGCTTATATCTTTGGATAAACTTCCCGGTTTCTGATGCTCAACCTTTACTTGTTGGCAATTTGGACACTTGGCCACAAAAGTCAACATATCTTTCTTCATCGCATTCCACCAATAGATCTCCCGCAAATCACAATACATCTTGGTTGTTATCGGGTGAATAGAATACCGAGAACTATGTGCTTTGGATAAAATCTGTTTTCTCAAGTCATCGATATTTGGAACACACAAACGACCTTGGTACTTTTGGACACCATCTCCCCCTTGGGAGAAAGCCTCTATGGACTTCTTTAGTACTGCTTCCTTCAATTATACTAAGGTCGGATCAAGACATTCCTTTGATTTCACATCAGCCATGAACGAGGATTCGGAACCATTATGGACCATAATACCACCCTTGGTGGAATCCACTAGTTGAACTCCCAATCAGACCAACCTATGAACATCTCGAACCAACTCTTTTCTCTCATCATCAACATGTGCAACACTACCCATGGATAACCGACTAAGGGCATCCGCAACCGCATTTTCTTTACCAGGGTGAGAGAGAACACTCATGTCATAATCCTTCAATAACTCAAGACACCTTCTTTGGAAAAGATTTAGATCTTTTTGGGTAAACACATATTGCAAGCTCTTGTGATTGGTAAACACATCAACATGGCCCCATACAAATAATGCCTACAAATCCTTAAGGCAAATACAACTATTGCTAATTTAAGATTGTGGGTAGGATAGTTCTTCTCATGAACCTTTTGTTGCCTTGAAGCATAGGAAATTACCTTACCATTTTGCATAAGCACAGATCCCATACCCATTCAAGAGGCATCATAATATACCACAAATCCATTTATACCTTCCGGTAAGGTCAACACCAGAGCGAAAGTAAGTCTATCATTCAATTCTTAGAAACTTTTCTCACAAGCTTCGGACCATAGAAACTTGGCCTTTTTTATGTCAAAGCCGTCAAAGGAGAAGCAATGGAAGAAAACCCCTCAACAAACCTTCTATAATAACTGGCCAAACCCAAGAAGCTTCTAAAATATGTCGGTGATAGAGGTCTAGGCCAAATCTTGACCGCTTCTGTCTTCTCTGGATCTACCTCAATACACGTACTCGAAACAATATGACCAAGGAAACTTATGTACCTTATTAAAAACTCAAATTTATTAAACTTTGCATAGAGTTGTTGGTCCTTGAGAATTTGCAATACAATCCTCAAATGATCAATATGCTCATTCTCACTTGTTGAATAGATCAAAATATCATCGATAAACACAACCATGATTATATCAAGGTATTGTCTAAATACCTTATTCATCAAGTCCATAAATGTCGTCGGGGCATTAGTCAAACCAAAAGACATAACCAAGAACTCATAATGACCATATCGTGTTCTAAAGGCCATTTTCAGAATATCTTCCTCTTTCACCCTCAGTTGGTGATAACCCGACCGGAGATCATTTTTTGAGAAATAACATTCCCCTTGGAGTTGATCAAACAAGTCATCTATCCTCAGAAGAGGATACTTGTTCTTGATGGTTACTTTGTTCAATTGGCGGTACTCAATACACATTTGGAGTGAGCCATCTTTCTTCTTAACAAATGACACCGAAGCACCCCATGGAGGGATAATCGGTCGAATGAAACCCTTATCCAATAATTCCTTTAACAGTTCCTTCAACTCCTAAAGTTCCATCAAATCCATTCTATAAGGAGGATTAGAGATAGGTTGGGTGTCGGGGAGAAGGTCAATCCCAAAGTCTATTTCCCTTTCGGGAGGACCACTGGGTAAATCATCGGGGAAAAAATTTGTAAACTCTTTTAAAATAGGGACCGAATCAAGAGTGGGAGTTTCACACTCCACATCCCTCACCCTCACTATATGATAGACACAACCCTTCAAAATCATTTTCCTTGCTTTTAGGTAAGAAACAAATTGACCTCTAGGCATAGAGTTTCCTCTCTTACACTCTAAGATAAACTTATTTGGGAATTGGAATTTAACTACTCGAGTTCTACATTTGATACAGGCATTACATGAATGCAACCAATCCATACCTAAAATAACATCGAAGTCAATCATATCAAGTTCCACCAAATCTATTAGAGTAACTCTAGCAGATAAGGAAATGAAACATCTTCTATAGACTCTTTTAGCCACCACAAAATCACCAACAGGGGTAGAAACAGAAAACGTATCTAAAAACACTTCGGGGAGACAATCAAATCGCATAGCTACAAAAGGAGTCAGAAATGACAAAGTAGCACCCGGATAAAGTGAAGCATCATATCTATATGGAATACTTTTAGCATAATAGTCACAACATCCGGGGAGCTCTCTTGGTCACCTCTAGTTTGGAGAGCATAAAAACAGTTTTGCTTAGGAGCATTTCCACCCGAACCACGTGGATCGGATGAAGGATAGGGTTGAGCCCTACGATGACCATCTCCATCAGTCTTGGAAACCAAAGAAAAATCCCTTATTTTTTTATCCGTTCACCACACCCGAAACAAGCATTAGAGCCCGCTAGATACTTCCTCTCATGTTTTCTCCCACATTTAGCAGAAATAGGCATTAAAGATTTACCACCATCTCCTTGGGGTTTAGGGTAAGACACTCTTTCATTTCTTAGCCTTGGAGGAGCATTTGTAGAACCTTGCTCAGAAAACTTTTGATGGAACCTTGAACGACCCCATCCACTGGACCTAGAATGTGAATAGTTACCATTATCCACTCTTGCTCTCTTTGCCTCTCTAGATCTTTCCTTGAGCTTTTCTTCCTCAATTTTTTGGGCATGCACCATAAGGTGAGAGATATCCATGTTATGAACAAGCATAGCCGTGAGGCACCCTTTGACTGCCATGTCAGACACTCCCGACACAAACTTACTTATCTTGGCCCTATGATCCACCACAATGGAAGGAGCATACTTGGATAGTTGAGTGAACCTCAAACCGTATTCCCTTACACTCATATTTCCTTCCCTAAGGTTGATGAACTCAAGTACCTTGGCCTCTCTCATCTCTAGAGGGAAGAATCAGTCAAGAAAAGCACTTTGAACCTTTCCCACTCTATGGGACCCTCTTCCACTTGCCTTGCCTCTTTCCACTGATTAAACCAAATCTGAGCAACAACTTTGAGTTGGTAAGCGGCTAGTTCCGCCTTCTCTACCGAAGTCACACCCATGATATAAAGCACCTTATAGACCTCGTTGCTAAACTCTTGAGAGTCTTCCTCAAGTTTGGAGCCATAAAACTCAGGCAGGTTCATTTTTGTGAAATCTCTCACTCTTGTCGTTGTCATACCCATACTTGGGCTCACAGGGTCCTACCACCTCTCTGTTAGCTTGAGCCATCATGACTTGAGCTAATAGTTGGAATGCCGACCTAAACTCCGCATTAGTCACATTATCATTCAATGGGTCAATCGAATCTTGAGGAGGAGCTTGAGGAGGAACCTCTTGCTCAACATTGCCTTCCTACAACCTTTTAGCATTAGTCCTTCTAGTAGTCATTTCTTGAAAACTATCAGGCACAGATTAGGAGAAAGACTTATAGAGTTAAACTCCATGGCACGAGTTAGAGAAGAGAAAAAGTGAAATTTCTGAAACATCTAATAGCCTCCTATTAAAAAATAGGGTGTGCTTCGCATTTATGAACAAGACTCTACTAGACATAGTTTGAGACATCCTAGAATCATTCTAAACCTCTTGCTCTAATTACCAAATTTGTCACGACCCACGGGTACCCCCTTAAATGTAAAAAGGCGTATAAGACTCCGAGAAGCCTCATACAAGCCACTTAGCATATCATAACATAAAGTAATAGAAAAAATGCAGAAATTAAACTTTTCAAATGCAATCAAAGTCTTTTATAAAAGCAAGCGGAAGTCTAACATGAAATTGTCTCAAATTTTCTAAACATAAGGAAATAGAAATCTTGGGACGCAACCCATACAATAGTCTCAAAATAAAAGAAATACATAAAAAGGGATAGGGTGATCCAATCCTCGAATACAATGAAGACTCACCAAAGCTTCACTTCACAATCTTCTAGGAACCTAGCCACAAATGTGTGAAGCGGGAGAGCCGGACCCTACATTTGATAAGAATGTAGGCAAGAGTATGTGTTAGTACAATCAAGTACTAAATATGATGGCTAGCATAAACAACATAAACATAAGCATTAGTCAACATAAGACATAAGGCATAAGCATTATCAATACATATAAAGCATCATAATAAAATAGGAATACTCCCTTAAGTAACCTCACTTAAGCTTAGCCAAGACATAGGTCATCCACCTCTGGTCAAGCTTACATCATGGAAGGCATATCTAGCAACACTCAACACAAGTCAATTCATAACATAATCTCATTAATCATACTAATTTTTAAAGATATAGGGATTCGCCTCAATGCCTAGTTAATAAAAGCTAATGGGTATTCGCCTCTTGCCTTACTTTAATATTACGAGTACTCACCTCGACAACCTCCAAATCATTTCATAAGGAGCATGGGTACTTGTAACGACCCAAATGGTCATTAATTAAGAAAGGAAAAGGTTAGGGAAAATTTAATCTCCCAGCCTGCCAGAGTGGGCTTGATGCTGCTAGGACGGTAGCGCTCCAGCGGGATAAGTTGCCGCCAGAGCGGGATGAGCGAGACAAAATATAAATAACACAAAGTCTAATTTTATTCTTTTTCCCAAAACACCTAAAAGATGCATGAATCTCCTCCAGAAACCCTTCAAAGGATGATCTAGGCTTGGGAAAGCAGGAGGAAGATATTTCTAGTGTGGGAGATTGATAACTTGTGGATTCTTTTTCAAATTCATTGTCTTGTCTTCCGAAAACCAGAATTGGAGCTATAGTTCTATTCAACGGCTTGACATCCAGGTAGGATAGGTTTTATTAAATGAGTAGTTATAAATCTAATATTCACTATGTAGTATATTGGAGTTGACAGTAGAATCATGTGTAGGCTTTCGTGCACCAAAGAGAAATAGTTGTATATATATTCCTAGGTTATTCATCAGACGTATATCGTAAGGGAAATCCCTAGTTTGTGAATAAGGTTTAGGCGATTGTTGTGATTTCCTAATTGTATAATGTTTGTCGATTGATTGGCGTATGGTATGCATACGTGTATGACATTCAATAAAAGTGGTAACAAACCTAATGAATTTATTATAACAATGCATTCCATGAACTTGAGTACTGGACTACATGATTTGAGTATTGTATGTTGTGGATGTGATTTTGATTATGATTGTGATTATTGGATCGAGTGTCATGTACCGACATACTAACTTGCATTGGATCAGGTGTCACATACCGACACACTAACTTGCATTGGATCGGATGTCACGTACCGGAATACATATTGGAACGGGTGTCCTGATCCTGCACACTAACAGTTTGGGTATGGTTCCCATGAGAGGACCATTGACTTGTCATATGTGTGTATTATTGGGAATGGGGAATTGTACATTGCTCTTGAATTGATAACTAATTTGTGCATTAAATATAGATATATATGTGGGTTGCGGTATGGTAAATTAGTTAGGGTATAATTGTTGTATAATGGATTGGGAATGGTTAGGTTCCAATCAGGAGGTGATACAGTGAGTAGAGACCAAGGGTCATGGTGTCCTTACATGTTACCCTTGGAGGGTGGTAATGAGTATTGTTATTGAGAAATAGGGTGGCGTTGTGTTGTGTCGTCGAATGGACATGTATTATCCGGTAGAGTATTGGCTTAGAAACGATTAGCGGGCCTTGATAGGACGTACGATGGGGTCAAGGGTACTGGTGTAATGTTAAACATATGGAATTGGTAAGGCCAAGTAAGTATAAAGGTGGAGGAGCGAATAGTCTTATTGCATGTTTCTCTAGTCAATTTTTTATATTATGCGGTGGGTATCGGGTTGATCGATGATGTCTATCAGTACGTGTGGTTTTGTAGTGATACCACTCTTGCTATGTATTTTTGGTTTAGTCTGGATGCAGAACAGTGATGTCTCATAGGTGAAGACAAAGATAATCTCCAACGGCTTCTATTATTCCTTCCATGTAATGGGAGTTGCGTCATTTTTAAATTATGTATACCTTGTAATCTTAGTAGCTCTTGTACCTTTTTAGACTAGAACCCTGGGGTGTTAATTACTTTACAAGTGTTAACTAAATTCGTTTAAAGCTTTTATTTTATGAAAAATCTCCATGAACTTGTTTTATCTTAGTTTTCTTAATCTTCCGTATTGTTTTAATTATTAGAACTCAAGGGTTCTCCTACTTAGGTGTTAGAGTAGGTGCCCGCACGACTCGGTTTGTTGGGTTGTGGCAAATTGGTATCAGAGCCCAGGTTACCGGTCTCTCTGTACAATAGCAAATGTGGAGTAGACTCCTGCGGATGGGTGTGTTGACATCCAGATCTAATCTTTAGGAAGCTATCAAGCATTCTAGGGAGTCGTTTCGTTTCTTCTCCCCTTTCGTGCGAGTGTCGCTTGTGGTATGAGTTGAGTCCTATTGGTATCTCAACAAGATGAACTTAACGCCTTAGTCCCGGCTGATGGGACCCAAGCAAGGTAAATTGGAACTAAGAAGGTTCCAATTGGTATCTGGCCCTAGAGGTTGTGTAAACGCATGGATGACCAGCAATAGTCATCTATGGAACGAACTAACTAATAATTTGGACTCGTCTGTGAAGTGGTAACTTGAAACAATGAATGTGTGCTTCTTGTTTTCTGAAATAACTATGAAGGTGAAAAGTGTTTTTTTTTTATGTGATTATATGATTATATGCACAATAAATGTGTGTCTGGACTTTGATATGAGCAATATGTTGGCCTAATTGTTGAAAATATTCAAGTTGTAACTGCTTAAGTATCGTGAAACTCATTGTGAAAGTAAGGTCCTGACTAATTTCGGTGCGAGGCTCTAGATAATCTATGAGGTGATTCTAAAATGGAATCCAGATGTGTGTTGTGACCAACTAATAATCGTGTAAGTGTCTGGGAGTATCCTGGGTAGGTGCATATTTTTTGTGTTGAAATTATGGGAATGAATTTTTGGTATACTCCATTGGGTTGACTCGGGGTAGACAATTACTATCCTAGCTAAGAGGATTATCCTCAATTGCCTAGTTATAGTCTGGTAATCTAAGGGAGAACCTTAGAAAATGAGAAAAAACCCCAGAAATTTTTTGCCTAGTTACTGTTTCCGTCTGTGCCGCTAGGGCAAAACTATTTCTTCCAGAGAGAGGCCGCCAGGGCGGAAATGCTCCCACCAGAGCGGGACAGGGTGAGACAGAATCTCAGCCCTGTCTCTTCTATTTTTCCTAAGTCACCCAAAAAGACCCTATTCGTGTATGGAGTAATCCCCGCAATTGAAATCAGTTCTCAGCAATAGATTATAGATTATAAAACTTAGCAATTAATTAGTAGCTGGAAAAAATGGGGAAAAAACCAGCATCCAGGTGCTACAAAAATATAAGGAAAAACGAAAAGAAGGCATTAATCATTCCAAGTCCAAGAAGGGGGCGAAAAACCAAATCAAGATCGCTCGGACTGAGAGGTGTTATCATCGGAGTAGGTCCTCCGGGGGTACCAGGCCATTCACGGCCTGCTCCATGAAAGTAAAGTGCTGGAAGTCTCCTCTCGACTAGGGGAACCTCCTATCCGGGGGAAACTCAAGTAAAGATGATCTTCCCGATCTTCCATATCCAGACAATCAGACGATCCCTCTCTAGACCCTTCCTCATCTCCTGGCACAGCTCGCGGCATAGCATCTCAACCTCTAGGGCAGTGTTGGGTGGAACCGGAGTGGTGTTAGCAAAAGAACATCCCAATCTCCTCCAGACAGCCACTAAATCCTCCTTCACCTTTACACCTGAGAGTGGGGGCTGGGATCGGGAGGGAAGAGTGTCATCACCTTCACCGTCTTCCCCTCCCTCGTCGTCCGCCTCCGCAACCGCCTGACTGCTACCGATCCTGTCCGTCCTCCTCGTCTTTCTCCTGGAAGTAGAACCCTTCCTAACCAAAATAGGTGAAGGGGGTGATCCATAGGAAGTACATCATCAGTGTGTAGGAGAGGCACCCCGCCAGTTTGCACAGTGCGGTCACAAGTCCTGGTAGGAAGAAGTCTTTCTTGTTGCCCCTATAGAACATATTCCATTCTGAGATAATCTGCATCCCCACATTTAGCTCAATGCGCACGCCACCACCAAGGCCTAAGGAAAGGTCACGTCGATGCGATTCACCCGACAGGTGGATCCCCCTAGTAACGAAGTGCAGCCACCTCTTAGCATCTGGTGACCACTCCACGCTGGTGATGCCCTCTGTAGTAGGCCAATATACCATGTCCCTGCGCGCAGGCTCCACCAGTGTATCCCTCAACCAGCCCAGATCCATCTCCCTTAGCTTGGCCTTATACTCCACGTTTGAGACCTTAGGCACCTCTAGTACCTCATTTATATTTGTAGCATTCAGGGGGATGTCGACTCCCGAGATGCAAATTGAAGGATGGGGATCGTCCCAGCGAACTGTTGGTAGAACGGTATAGAACTCCCTCACCCAGTCGAAACGTGCAACAGGGGTAGCCTCAGTCAGTGGAGCCCATCCGAACTCCATCAGGCGAAAATAAAAGGCAGGTGCCTTCTCCTCAAGTCTAAGTAAGACAAAGCCTCTATCTGTCATGACCCAAGGGTACCCCATAGATGTAACAAGGCACATAGAACACCGAAAGGGCTCCATGTAATCCACTTAGCATATCATAACATAGAGAATTAGAACAATAAGAGTAAAAATGCATTTCAAGTCTTTAAGTTTCATAGAAGTAACGCGGAAGTCTAGACTTGTCCCATTTAGCCCTCTATTACAATTATAGTCTCAAATAAGGTGATAGCCCTTAGAATAGAAATCTGAAAGTCTAGTACAATGAAAGAAAGGAACTACAAAATATCACTCGTTCTCGGATCCATGAGGACTCACCACTAGCAAAGTGTAACACCCCGTAGCTGAAACAGACCAAAAATGAAGATTTTGAGAAGTTGCAGGTGCAACTTACGGTCACCATCCACGGACCGTAGGTCAGACCACGGCCTGTGCTGGTGGTCCGTGGTTCACCACTGCATCCCCTCCCAGATCCAGCTCAGAAGATCGGCTAAGTCCCGACTCACGGACAGACCTACGGTCCGTAGATCAGACTACGGACCGTGGTCTGTGTCCGTGGATCGAGACCTCCTTTGCCCAGCCTCTGACACAAACTACGGTCGACCAGCATGGACCGTCATCCGATCCACGGTCCGTAGGTCTGACCGTAGATGAGAGTCAACAGCCAGTTAGCTGAAAATTGTTGATGAGTCAACTTCAGATGGTCATAACTTTTAGTACAAAATGAATTGTGTGTCCCATGAACTATTATATGATAGATAATTGAATTATCT